>VZTH01008199.1:0-13062 GCA_013397815.1 Aleadryas rufinucha | reverse complement strand
GGTGTTGTTTGGATTTTTTTTTTTTTTTTTTTTTTTTAATCGGTAGGAACTGTATTTGATTTGTTATTCCTTGAGTTAGGGAATCTGAAAGTGAATGGAATTTATTTTGTTACTCTGTCCCATTTCTTGAGAGCATTTATGTCATGACTTCTACATCCATCACACTTGTACATGTCTTTATCTTTCTTAACACACTGATATTTGAAATGCATAAGAAAGTGCTATTTAGCTTTACAGAAAATTGATGCAGTAGCTTACAGTGGAAGCATGTACAAGGAGAGTAAGCCACTGAGATCTACTGTGTAGCTCCCATTCACTCAAAAAGAGCCGTACTAGACCCCCTGTATGAGAACTGATGGTTATAATGCAACTTCAGTGGGGCAAGTGCTGAAAAATTTCATTGCTTCTATTTCTTTAATGTGTGGCTGTCAACATTTTATTAATAACCTGAGGAACAAAATAGCATGCTATATTTTGCATGTTGATACATGAGCCACTTTACCCACTTGTAGATTTTAATCCTTTTATCTACCCATTTGAACTACATTTGTCCTGCGTAAAATATGGAGATTTTAACAGCTCTCTTTGTATTTCCTGAAGTGTTAGGACCATGTTAAACCTTATTCAGTGACCATAGCTGAAGTGTTACCAAATTATTTGTGTAACTATCAATTTTGTGTAAATAACTTTATGCTTTTTAAAAGGAACATGGTGAGGAAGAGAGAGAGAGAAGAAATTATTGAATTTTAATGTTTTTGGACAAGAAAGTGGTTTATTAGTAGCAGTGGGCATTGGATATCTGTAGAAGGGTGAAGCAATCCAAAGTACGCCAGCTACCATTGAAGCAACAAAGGCAAGTACCTCTGATTTGTAACATATAATTCTGTTCTTTTGGCACAGAGGTATACTACTTAAACAGTGTTTATGTATCATCCAAAAAAAGATTGCAGTTCTTACTTCTAGGAGCTTTGCTCCTTTTCCAAAACATGAGAACAAGTTTTCTTTTAAGATTCTTTTGGTGTAAAAAGTTGCCTTATCTCATCACCCAGTCGGAGCCCAGAGAATTTCTTCAGCTGACACCTCAAGTAGACTTTAGTCTCAACTAGATTTTAATCTGCTGTGTTGTGAGCATTGAAATGAGGAGGATTTTTTTACTGTATTTTTCCACTTCTGTAGGTAATAAATTTTAGTGTGTCTTCTTAGACACTAAGCGTTGGCCTTTGGGCTGAAAATAAAATGTCTTTTTTCCCCCATGTATTCATTTCCATTTAGGACCTTATTTTTTATTTCTTGTGCTTTCTCAAGGTCTGCTGAATTCAAAAGCATGAGGGATTGCATGCTGACACTCCTGGTGGTATTTTCTGGGAGTTTAGCTCTACTTGCTAAGTGGGAAAAAAGAAGTTACCCTGTTTCTAAGGGAGATTTTCTATTTTGCATTCCTTTGGATGGTATATTGCCATGTGCATTTGCTTTTTAATGAATTAAAAAATGCACAAAGCAAGATAGTTCAGTATGTACCATTATGTAGTCTGTGTAGAAAAATATTAATGAAATTTATATGTTCATGGCAAATACGAGACTAATCTTTATATAGCACTTTCTTTCAGGATTTTTGGTAGATGTGTATATGCAATTTCATAACTAATGGCAGCAACTTGACACACATATTTAGCCAGACTCCTGTTAATGTGGTTAGTAAATATACTAGTATAATCATACAGTGTTAAACTACAAAAATGCTAAAAGCCATGTTTTTAATTAAATGGTTTCACTGTATACAATATTTAATGTTTCTTTCTTAGCTTTTCCTACTAGTGAAGATTTTCACTTTTTTCTTGAAACTGTAAAGAAGTATCTAAAGGTCTTCAGCATATAAATGAATATTCTATAAATTCTTTGTATAGTCATTTTCTCTGCTCTTCAGATACCACCTCTTTCAGATTATAATAAAATTACAAATGTGAAAAGCCACCGCACAATGTCACAGGGCAGTCTGTTCTGAATGAAAGTTACCGTCTGGCATTTGAAATCAGCTAATAAGCAAAACCCTCTTCATGAATTAAGAATAATTTGGGTGCTGGGGTTCAGTTTTAAGAAACATTTGAGGTTTCTTTCAAGGACTTCACATGAGCCTGTGTTAGTGGTTCAAGTCAGTTAAAGCATATGATTTTCCTAGTTAATTTGTGGTTATAATAGTATAAAAGTATCTATTGCCTGCATTGCGTAGTTAAGTGTAAGAAGGAAGAATATGATATCATCTTCAGAGATACTGTACCCATTTAACTGTGCCTCCACAGTGCTTACACTGGAAAACCTTCCAGAGGGGGGTGAGAAATTTAACCCCTGGCTGAAATAGGTACAAAATCAGTGCGTCAGACACACAGTGAGGGTTGAGCTACATACATGCTTTATCAGGATTATTTCCAAGACTGATAAACTCTGGTATGTCATGCTGATGCCTTTTTTATGAGGCACACACTGGCAGGAATTTTTCATTCATTGTGCTTCACTGTCATTCATCAGTACAGGCCATTGTGAGGTTTATGCATGGGTGTAAAGTGACAGTTATTCATGAAAAGTATTAATCTTTTATTAGAATGAATTATAATGTGGAACAGATGACAAGGCTGCAATAGTAAAATGGATCTTCTGTGTCAAGAGTCCAGTCTCTCCTGTTAAACTCTTGTCCTTGAATCTGGATGCCATTGTGTACATGGGCTGCTGTTGGGTGCATTTTAAGGCTGCTCTGGAGTCTCTTTGCTCTAGTGGAAGACAATCTGCTTTCAATATTCATCCTAGATACATTCACAACTAGTTTATATGCAGTTGTTCTTATGCCAGTATTCTCTTAGTATGAATAACTGTTCTCTGAGATATTTATAGCAAGAGATCTGCTCCCCCTTGTGTCCCTCAGTCTTCTTTTGGCAAGGCTAAACAAGTCAGCACTTGGCCTTTATGTGTTTTTGTCTTTGAAAGGCTGTTTTTTGTCAGTTCTATAATTTCTTTGGAGAGACCTTTAAGTATACAGCCAGTGTCTTTAAAAAGGGGGGAGAAGCTGCTGCCTTGTAATTTTTTAAAAGTTTGTATTAGAAAACTCTTGGAACAAGAAAACTTGGCCCACCAGTTAGGCAGAGTAAATCCCTCATCTGCTTCTGCTGTTGATACCTAGCATAAAGGTTACAGTAGTGTAAACTGTATCAGGCAGTGTGGACAAAAGAAATTACAAGGGCAAATAGCTAAACAAGTTCTTAAAAACCAAAGTCGGAAACAGGAAGCTTGCAGGAGACTTAGCACATCTGGCAAACTACCAAGAGGGCAAAGGGGAGCTTTTCAGAGAATTAAAGGATCTTGCTGAATAACTGAGAAGGGATTTGCATTACATGTCACTACAAGGGATATCAAACTGGAACTGTTCCCTTCCTTTGAAGACATTTAGTGTCTCATAAAGTACAAATGTTTGAACCAATTTTAATGTTTTAATATTTGCAGAATCACAGGGTGGTTGAGGGTGGAAGGGAGCTAAGGAGATCATCTAGTCCAACTACGTTGTTTAAAGAGGGAGATGTAGAGCCATTTGCCCAAACAGCTTGAATTCACCAGGGGTAGAATTTCCACAATCTCTCTGGTCAATCTGTGGTAGTTCTTAGTCACCCTCACAGTGTTTCCTGATATTCAGAGGTAACCTGAGTTTCAGTTTGTGCAAATCACCTCTTGTCCTGTTATGGGGCACCACTGAAAAGAGTGGCACCCTCTCTGTATTTATACACATTGATGAGCTCCGCCTGAGCCTTCTTTGCCAGGCTGCACAGCTTCCTCAGCCTCAGTTTTGTGTCATTGACAAACTCACTGAGGATATGCTCTGCCTGATCATCCACCCAGATCATTGATTAACATGTTATGAAGGACTGGACCCAGTATGGAGCCCTGGGGAAGACCACTAGTTACTGGCTTCCAACTAGACCTTGCACTTCTCATCAGAACTGTCAATGCCCAGCTGTGCAGGCAGTTTTCAATCCACTTAACTGTCTGCTCATCTAGCCCCTACATCAACAACTTGTCTGTGAGGGTATTACCCAAGACAGTGTCAAAGGCCATACTGAAATCCAGGAAGAAGGTATCTGCCACTTTCCCTTGACCCATGCCAGTCGTTTCATCACAGAAGGTTGTTCAATGATGACTTCTGCTTAGTGAAGCCATGCTGACTCCATGGAGGTAGTCAGAGGACTGAAGCACTTCCCTTATGAAGACAGGCTGAGGGAGTTTGGATTGTTTAGCCTAAGGAAGTGAAGGCTCCAGGGAGACCACATCCTTCCAGTACTTAAGGCCTACAGCAGAAATGAGGAGGGACTCTCTATCAGGCAGTGTAGTGATAGGATGATGGGTAGAGGAGTAATGGTTTTAAACAGAAAGAGGGTAAGTTTGGAAGAGGAAGTTCTTTAAGTCAGAGAGTGGTGAGGCACTGGAACAGGTTGCCCAGAGAAACTGTGGATGCCTCATCCTTGGAAGTGTTCAAGGCCAGGGTGGATTGGGCTTTGAGCAACCCAATCTAGTGGAAGGTCTTTCTGCCCTTGCAAAGATCTTTAAGATCTGTTTCAACACAAACCATTCTATGATCTATGATTCTGTGACCTACAAACAGCTGGTGCTTTGCCTTGTGAAGATTTCTTCTCTAGGTACACAGCTTTGGCAGTGTTTTATGGAAGGTGTTCCAGGTTGTAACTAATCACTGGTGCCTTTCCGATAGGATAAGCAGTGTTTACAAGTGGATTCACCTCAAATTTTTGCACGACCTTTTAAAAAACTAAGTCTTTAAAATCATTAGAGTACCTTTTCATGATTGTAAAAATCTTCTAATGTCTTTGGTAGATTTATTTGAAGAGTTATTTAAAAAGTAGGATTAGCTTTTTATGTAACAGTGACTTATTTTCTGTTACATACTGTCCTCATATTTTGTTTTAAATATCTACAACTATTAATATCCAGTCTAATTAAATCTGACTTCTGGATTTTTTCCTGTTGCCACCTGTATTATATAGAAGTAATGATTTGTTTGTAAAGCACATGGCAGGTATGAAAGAAAATACAGAAAAACGAACTTGGATGAAATGCTCTATGGATGGAGAATCAAAATGTGAGATGGAATTGGCCCAGGAGACCTGCATGCTTGTGTTTACTGCAGTAGAATAATCCAGCTTTAAAAACAAACAGAACTATGTTGATTGAAGTACTAGTTTCAAGCCTCTCTGTTTGCAAGCTAGTGTGAAACTCCCATTGAAGCACGTGGTAACCGTTTATACCTAGGATATGTGAGTGATGAGAGGAGGCCCTCAGACTTCAGCAGGAAGTACCCTGAGTGGGGGGAAATGGCCCCTGGCTACTGGCCCTGATCTGGCACTGACTGTTTGCCTAACAAAGGACATGGAGACCTGCGTCAGCAGTCAGAGAGGGGTCGGTGGTGTGTGTGGCTGGTCACCAAGGGACTCTGTAGAACCCAAAAAGACAAAGAGGGGACTCCAGACCAATTACCATGACCAGGAGACACATGTAAGGGGCATGAAGCGTGTGTGAGGAACATGTCCACTGACCATAGGGATAAAAAGCCCAGAGATCCCTTTGTTTGGGGTCCCTCCCCAGAGCCATCAGCTCGAGGTGTTGTGTTGCTGCTGCAACACGATTAAATGACTTAAAGGAACCAGACTTCTGGGACTCTGCTACAGGAAACATGGGGCTGAATTTATGGGGGAAACCTGTCTGACTGTGTGAGAGAGGTGTGTGTACGGAGTCAAGAGGGACACCTTTTGGCTTGCTGAAGCTGCCTGCTGCAAAGAGGCTTCAGTCCCAGTAGTTAAAGTCTGAGGTGGTGCAAGTGTGACTGCTAGAGTGACATCAGAATGGTCAGACAGGAAAGTTTCGTCAACTTACCCAATCCCCTGCAAAAAAAGGGAAGGGAGCAAATGAAGGAATCAATTTATGGTTTTAATTTTTTCCCCCTATCTTAAGAAGCCTGCACTAGCTTGTTATGGCACTCAGGATGCTGTGTGAACTGGGGAAAACATTGCTTTTGAATGATATGCAGCTTAGTAAAACAGAAAAGAAGTGGTTCACAAAACTGTACAGTTCCTGTTTGTGTCTGGAGATTGCTTGTAGCATAATGGGAACCCTGATCTTGCAGCTAGAGCCTGTAGGATTGCTGTGGTAGTGGATGAGATGGCTATGCTTTAGGCATCGGTAAATTGGCATAGACATATGGCTAATTTTTTTTTTCCTTTTTTTTTCTTATTCATGTCTAAGAAGGGAGTAAACCAGAACAACTGTCCCAGGGATGTGGTAGGGAGTTTTAGGATGGATTGGACAGGGTTCTAGAAAATCTCATAATGGCTCTTTCCCATGAAAAAAGTTGGGCCAGATGACCTTCCAGCCTGGGCTGTTCCAAAATTCCATATTTTAAAACTGTAAAGCCCACTTGCACTTTCCTTGCAGGGTTAAATTAGCCTAAGCAAAGGTGTGAGCTTAAATACTTAGTAGGTTTGTAATAATCTGTGTTATGCTTTCATTGTGGAGCAAGAAAGCTGACACATATGTATAAACCAGGAAATAGAATGCTTTTATTTACTGTTATCAAATCTGCTTATCTCTACTCGCCTGATTGCCAACCTATTTGAAGCCATGCTACAGGCATCTTTGGTGCCATCCTCAGTATCTCTTCTTGCCAGTTTAATGTTCCCTGCATGAGGCATGCATATAACCCTAAAAGGAGTATGTGTGCAGTGAGATGTGACTGTTGGCTTAACTGATGACTTGCTTGAATATATCAGGGAAAGTTATCTGAACACCTTTAATACGCACACATATACAGAATTATATGTCTTATTTATATGTACATGTGTATGTATGTATATATATCTTTTATATAAATTTCACAATGCCAAAGGGAATTAATTTTAATACATTATTTTGCTGCCAAGCAATCTTATATGGATATATTAATATGACATTTAGATACCTGTGTCTGTATGTTTACCTGTTAAGTTTACTAGACTGTGCATATGATACATATTTCTGCTGTGGGCATAGATTCCAATATCTCATTAAAAACTACTAAAAACTTAGTTTAAAACTGAAAGTCCTCCTTGCTGTAATTAGCAGCTGATTGTACTTTAGGTACTCCATCAATGGCATGCTTATCAGTACTTAATGATGTGACACTGACTACACAGCTATTGTGCGACAGCTATAAGTTGTCTAGAGGAATGGAGAATTTTTCGTTCCAACTTGGACAGCTTGGTGGTAGAAAAAAGATGAGAACAGACAGGGGCTACTGTTACAGGGACATGTGATGCAGGCAGAAAACTTTTTTTTGTAGAGAAGAGGTGTTAGAGGACATGATGAACTTGTTCTCCTGCATTCTCACAGACAAGAAGAACACATCTGCATCTGATAGTCCAGCTCAGATTGTGAAGTTTTACATACTTTCTTCTTCCTTTTCTTAGAATTTACCGTAAGGGGGGATATCTGAGAAGGATATCTGCTCTTACAGAAATGATACTAACTCACAGGAACTCTGAGTTTCAGAAGTAGTGCATTTTAAAGCAAGCAAAATGTGGATTTAAGATTTAAGTGCTGAGTGCTGGTCTGTTCGGTGGAGAGTCTGGGTGAAGTGTAGAATGGCCAGATGGTTCAGGAGAATGGAAAGACAATGGGTGCTCGTACCTCCCACTGGTTTCTTAATGACTGATATGATAATTTCTACACGTGGGTAAAAGCTTGTCAGCATTTAATTATGCTGACAATATTACAATATCCTCCTTACACAGAAGAGTGAGGAAATTCATGTGTGAGGAGAGTGGAAGTCATTTTGCCTAACTTTTATATAGAATTAGATTTTCCTTATGTAACCAAAATACTAACCAAAGATTTCCAGAATCAAAGCTATCATGAATGGGTTTACTGTGTTATATTTTTATATACTCATGTATGTGCACTGTATTATATTTTTGTATGTGCTGAAATGGAGGGAAGTGAAAGCCTGGAAAATATAAGGAGTCTGGCCATGCAAGGTGATGACAGAACCAAAAGCAAAGTTAATTTCAGAACTCTTGGCAGTCTCAATTGCCATCAGATTACTGCCGTGCCCAAGTTTATTTTGGTTCATTTCCTTGGGAGCATCTGCCTTTATTATTGTTTAGAGAACAGAGTTGGGAGAGAGTGGTTGGGCTGGAAACTGAACGCTTTCTTGGGAATTTTTTTTTCATTTAATTTACTATTTGTGCTTGGCAGTACTTGGAATTGTACTTACAGAGTTTAAAGACACTGATTCTTGCTTAAAGGCCTTTGGAATTGAGCAGCCATGAAGAAATTCTGCACGGTGGAGTCAGGCTGGTTAACTGGTATTCCCTTGCCTCCCAGTACTGTCAACCGTTTCATCTCTTTTTTCAGCAGTGGTATTTGAACGTTTCCCAAAATGCTCAGGTTCGTCTGATGTTTTTGCTGATAGCTGAAAATTCCTGCCCAGCAGATGGCGCATTTGTACAGTGCCTGAGACCTGCTTGAGCATGTGAAACTACTTCTCTCATCTTGAACTTTCCTTCATGCTGTTCAGCAAGTTAAGATTACACAGAGTGATTGCACAGTGATACGTACGTACACTTTTTGCTCCATAGAAAAGAAGGGGCATATTGTGTCCGTCAGTATCCTTGGAGGAGAGGGTTCTTTTGAACAGTGTAAGTTTTTAGTCTTTGTTTTATTCTAGTTGAAGCCATTCTATTTAAACTGAGTGGTGCCACTTGATTTCTAAAATGCAGGAAATGATGGAGGTGATTTTGGTGAATGTGGGCAATGAAGAGTATCTGAATGGGATCTAGAAACCTGCCAGGGAGAACGCTGACCTCTTGATGCCCCTCTCCTGGGAATTGTATCTCCACATCCCCACCATGGCCCCTCTGATAGCTCACTACACCTCCTTCCTGCTGCTCAGCATTAAACTTAAAGTTTCCAGAGGGAAATACAAAGAATTGTGAGTGAGACATCATATCACCCTTAACCTGCTGTATCACTAACCTCTATCCTGGACTAGATCAGCATACTCTGACCCAGACATTTCTTTCCTTTAAGACATTAGTACAGCTCATTTCTGAATGAATTTTACACTTATCTAAAAATAACACCTTGTAAGTGAAATTCTAGCAAAATTTGTGCCTGGTGTCATTCTAAAATGCTTGTATTCTATTGTGCAATTAGAAACCATTTATGAACTTGCATATTCCATGTGTGGTTAGCATTGAAAAAGGATGATGTGGTTCTACTGTCCTAAGGCTTAGACGAAATCAACTAAAATCTGCTGCTAATGGGTGTTCCCTAGACAAGCTTTTTTTCTTTGTCTGGTAAGGATTTTGTGGCATGGTTTGTTGGGGTTATTTTGTAGGTTTTGTGGGCTGGTGGGTTTGGGTGGGGTTTTTTAAGGGATTTGTTTGTTTGTTTGGGGTTTTTTGTTTTTGTTTTTGGGGGTTTTTTTGCCATGAGAACATCCAGAAATGATAATGGATTTGGATTATGAAGAGAAATTGTATCTTTTTAATACATTGATGCTGAAATGAAGAAACTGCAACACCTGCTCCCAATTGTACAAGTAGGCCTGTATAACCATATCTTTGAACTCTCATGTATTAAGAGCTGTCTCTTCTTACACTTGAAACTGGAAAGTTTGAATATCCTTGCATAAGACTTGTTTCTTTTATCAGTTACTTTTACTGATGAATTTAAAGTAATGGTATCTAAATATGACAATTATGGAAATCTGTGGGAATCTTGAAAAGCTAATACTTAGTCAAAGGCTTTTTAGGTTGGATTCCTCCCTGATAATGTTTATATTTTCCATCTACATGGATCAGAGTAAATATTTTCATTTGATTTTGCAAATATTTTGAGCTGCTTTATATTAAGTATGGAATTACAAATCTAAAAAATTGCTCGTGGCTTGCATAGACATTTTTCTTCCTCACCTGTGCCCTATATAGCAAACTTGTGGAAAGTAGAGAAATGCTCTGTGAAGAATCCAACTTCTGCCTTTAGTTGCTTTTCTTGAAGGAAATAGGGAAATAGTGAGCCTTCTCAACAGTGAGCTCACGACATTGAAATTACTGTTCACTGACTCCTCTCATCCATGAAGATAGATTGAGTGTAAATGCAGATGTATGAGTGGAACTTTTCCAGCTTTGTCACATCTAAAAAACTGTAGCAGAGCAATGTAGTCTGAGCCACATCCCTAAAATTTTTATGGTTCTTTCATAGAGGATGTCTGTACAATCTGTGGTTAAATTAAGGAGAAAAACAGTGTAGTTACTACATAACATTCTCTTACTGAGCTTTTAAGAGAGTGCTTGTGCTGATACTGCAAGTCCATGATCAAGCCCAGAAGATAATCAGATTTGATAGAATGATCAGTATCACTGAAAAAGCTACCAAATATCCTGGTTACAGGCAAGTCTTTAATTTTGCCTGTACTCATAGGCTGCAGACCAGAGCGTGTTAGATGCATAGTCATTATTCCAGTTCACCCAAACAGCAGTAGTAGAGGAGTTGCACCAGGGGAGAATTTACTCTGCTTAGTGAAAGTATAGCTGCACAGTGCACATCAAAAAACTACCCTTGGTCACAGCTGTCCAACAGTGCCTCATGAGCTGGCTTCATTTTTTTACATCTACATTGCCATACACATGTTTTATTTTAAATAACTCAGCATGTATTAATCTTTGTAATAGACCCTTAGAGATCCACTTCAAGGCTGCCTCATCTTGTTCTCCTTTTCTGTTAAATCCATGGCAATGTCTTTAGAAGATATTTTCCTGATCCTTTCCTGGATTTTAAGTTTGTTTTCTTTGTTGTATTGTACTCCCAGCTGGAGGAGAATTACTGTTGTATACTTGATGAGTTACTCATCTGCCAGGAAGCACCAGGAAGTCAGATCACTTTCTCCTGTAGCTGCTCATTCAGCCATGCACAGAAGCTGAGTCATGACATCAACTACAAGGAGTTAGAATAGCATTTTGTATAACTTTTAGAATAGTTTAATACATAATTTTCAAAATTGGACAGGCTAAATCACCATTACTAGAAGTTTTTATGCCAAGAAAAGGCATAAAATGTCTTTTATGTCTTTTATTTAAAAGACCACATAGAGCCATAGATGGTCATCCATTTGTTTAGATGAGATCCTGTAGCTGGTGTTCCTACCAGGAAACTTTGGCTGACTTGGATTTGTTCTGGAATGGAGATTGGTAGAGTTCAAAAGCCAGTTAGTGCAGTCCTCTGGTCTGCAGCTACTCTGCTGATTGATACAAGTCTGCTGATGCTACTCTTGCTCAAAATAGTTTTCCCCTGCAGTTCAGCCTTACAGGCCAGGAAAGGACATTTACCTACCAATGGACAACTTTGCTAATGTTTATACTTTTGAGGATCAAATGCACAATTCCAGTGTTTTCTCTAGATAATGAAATGAAATGTCTTTGTATTCCACATAGGCCGATCTCTAAATGCCTTGCTTTTTCTTCCAGAGGAAACACAGAAACTAAAGGTAGGATTAAAAAGGTAATTTGGCAAGCTGCCACCTTAGAGACTTTTGTCCCTTCTCATCTAGCTATGTCTGCAGAAGTATTCTTAATTGAATAGCACTCTTGTTTCTGCCACTGTAAACTTGCCTGGTAGTGGTAAAATTAGTGGATGTTTCTTTGGCAACCAGGCTGCACAGCTACTGCTCCTGGGACTGTTGCAGGTTTTCCCAATCTGCTTCCCAGTTAGAAATGTAGTGGAAGTACTTCCACTCACTTCATGAAACAATGGATCAGACCTTAATAAATAATGAAAAGACGACAGCAACAGATATTTTTTTGCAATTGCATTTGCATGGAAGTTTCAATATAAAAGGTTTCTAATGTTACTGAACTTCACTCTTCTCTCAGGTGCATTAAGCAAATTCTTTTATGTGGCTTGCTTCTCTATAAGGTAGTGGTGTGACACCTATCTGATGTGCCACTTTTTAGGAGGTGTATATTTAAAGTCTCTTTTGAAGATGAAGAAAACTATTTGGACTGAGTTAGTTAAACTTAGTAGTTCTTTTTCTTGAGAGCTAAGGAAATAAGTTTTTTAAAAATGTCTTCAAAGTTATTCAGTAAGTTTTTCCAGAAATATGGGCATTTCTTTGTGAAGACTTGACATAAAAGTTCAATTACAAGCTGCATCAAGCAGCCTGAACTGGTCCTTATAGGTAATATAGAATGATTTTCTTCCTATTCTGCCTAAAAGTTAAAATTGAATAATCTCAAAACAAACTGTTTATTTCAGTTTATAAGAGGTATCAACATGTGAGTATAATTTTATTAAACCCTTTCTCTTAAAAGGTAAGACAAACATAATGAGAGTGTAAGTCACATGAAAATTAATTACTTTATTTGTACAAAAATTTTGGAAGGTGTTAAGGGTTTAGGTAAATACTCTTCATTTGGTAAAATTAGTTAAAATCCACCAGCAAAGAAAATCACAGAAAATTATCATATTTACTTTTCACTCATACGTGCCTAATGGTGTTACAGCCATTAGACTACAGTATTTTGTCCAGTGGTACTTTAAATTCAGTGAAGTTTTTACAACCTCCAGGGGAAAGTTTCAGCTCTCCAGTTTCGGACAGGCTGTAAATGTTGTCTGACTGCTCAGAGTTGTGGCACACTGCAGGTAGGTCAGTGGAAGGGGCTGGTCAATGTGCAACAGCAATCAGAAATGACAGTTTGCAAAGTAGTGCAATGAAGGAATTATAGATCCCTTAGGGAGTTAGAGAGTTGGCTATTCCATCCTGAATGCAGAATTGGACATTTCATTTTCAAAGGAATATAGCAGGAGCTAAGGAATTTCAATAAAAAGGCAGTGAAATGACAACAGACATTAAAATCTTGCCCTTGCTTTTTTTTTTCCCAAAGAGATGACTAAGAGGCTTAAGAGAAGAAAAGCTCTAAACAATAGGACAATTGTTGTAATTCCAAATGATACTTTGAAAATAAGTGGGTTTATTTTATA
>VZTH01008197.1:0-93076 GCA_013397815.1 Aleadryas rufinucha | reverse complement strand
CACCATCCTCGTGGCCCTCCTTTAGATGCTTTCTAATAGTTTAATGACTTTTTGATATTGTATTGCCCAAAACTGCACACAGGACTCAAGGTGAGGCTGCCCCATTGCAGAGCAGAGCGGGACAATCCCCTCCCTTGCCCAGCTGATGATGCTGTGCCTGATGGCCCCCAGGACATGTTTGACCCTCCTGGCTGCCAGGGCACTGCTGACTCACGTTCAACTTGCCATTGACCAGGACCCCCAGGTCCCTTTCTGCTGCACTGCTTTCCAGCATCTCATTCCCCAGTCTGTGTGTACATCCAGGGTTGCCCTGTTCCAGGTGCAGAATCTGGTACTTTCCCTTGTTATCTGCATTTAAAGACATTGAAATAGCTTTAAAAGTGCAGCTCATGCTTGGTGCTAAGAAACTGAATCATGATATATGACGGCCAGATCTTGGGAGAGATGAGCCTGAGCCCTGCTTTGCTCCAGCACTGCTGCTACTCTGACAGATGCCCATTCTCTGTGTGAGGAAAATCCCTTTTCATACATGTGTGTAAGCAGGGGCAGGGGCTGAATTAGTCTTGTGCTGTCTGGGAGAGTCTACTACCTCCACAGGGACTCAGACAAGCACTAAAGGAGATAAAAAATAGAACTTAGGTGTGCTCAGGGGACTGTGGCAATTTAAACTACTGTGAATTTAAACTACGAAGGTTGGATCTCAGGCTTGGGTTTAGAGAATTAGACTTATTGGTTTTTTTTCATGTAGCTTTGCATCTTTGGGGCTGGGCCTCATGCCCAGGACCACATGCAGCCATCTACTCTGTGAAGTGTTGAAGCTGGGTGTCTTCACTGCCTGCATGGAGAGCCCTGCCTGACTAGCTCAGGTACAGGCATCTGCTCTGCAGGTGTCTGCATTTTGTCAAATGAATCCTGAGTCCTGGCTTGGTGTTAGGCAGCTAAAGTCATGACTTGGATCGCCTCCACAAACACCAGTCATGTACTGTAAGTATAATGCAAATTTCAGGATAAAAGAACCTGACAAGGAGAATAATATGCACAGGACTTGGCTTTCATTTGTACTAAGCCTGACTTACATTACACAGATGTCAATAAAGGTGCCTTACACATCTATTAAATGCAAATTAATCACAATTTAAAACAACCTGACATGGCCTGAGTGATATATGGTGGCTTTAATGTAAAGGAGTAAGGAAGGTGCCACTCTGGCATGCTTGTCGTTTCAGAAGAACAGCCTGTTCACATGGCAGCTTGCCTTGTTGGATCTGATTTTAGCAGATCTCTGCACCTTCCGCTTAATACAAAGTGTGGTTCAGTGCACCAGGAAACTGGCTCATTTGCTCTGTGTCTCAGATGAGTAAGTCAAAGGATGACCATTTTCTGTGAATGTGGGATAAGTAGAAGGAAATGGTCTGAGGCTGAGCAGCACTCAGACTCTTATCTTCCACCTGTAGCTATGGTGAGAAGCAAAATCAGGTAATGAGAAGAAACAGCTGCTGGAGACCACGCACTCTACCTACCATGTCATTGGCCCAAAGACATGTCTAGCAAACAAAAGCTGGAATATGTATACAGTGCTGAAAGGGAAAGCGTGCCTTTTCTCCCCTCTTTCCCAAATTTGGATAGGCTTTTTGGTTACTAAAAATAGGAAAACCAGGATAAACTGGAAATGCAATCTGTAACTGGAGCTTGTAAGTAGATGACTAGCACTACATTGTGGTTTTACAGACAAAGGCTTATTTATTACTACTGACTACATAAAAAATTGTGTTGCACATGGAAGCCAAACTTCAGATTTTGCCATGCTTAATAAAATATTGAATTAAGCAGAAGTGAAATTACCTGCCATATCTAAAAGATAGTCTCAATGCCCTTTCAATGCTTTATTTTAAGACCAAGTACAAAAGGTTTTCACCTTACATAATTAACTTTTTATCATTAGGATTCAGAAAAATTGAATTGTGTTGGACACAGGTCATCATAATGAGAATTTAATGGATCTGTATTACTATGCAAGTTAAGCTTTGAATATGTGCTAAATGCATTGCATTACCATTGACCTATGCAAATTTCCATCTCTGTGACTCTTTTTTTCCACTGCTGCTGCATTAAGACCCCCTCTTTCTCCTCATCTCCTTAAACAATGATTTCCTCATTTTCATATTAATTGCATCAGTTAACTGAGATAATGCTCCCACTGAAATGAGCAATAGGATGAATCACTGAAATGGTGCAGTTATTCTTTTTGCTTAACCAATTTCACAGGACCTTCACAAAGAACTGCCTTAATTTGACTTTATATAATTGCTTATCATTAGGCACAGCAGCCCCATGAAGTACCTTTATTTATTTAAATCTCATCTCTGATTGATGGAAAATTAGTCAGTTGCATATCTGAGGAACACAGATTGTTCTGCTACCAGGCAACTTCGATGTAGAATACCCTGGAGAACTTCAAAACAAGCAACCGCTAATGCATGCTGAATATAAAATACAGGGAAGCAAAGTGCGACAGCTAATGACATCCAGGAGTTCCTGTAGAACAATTGTGATGTCACAGAACTGCCTTACCTGCTCCTCACTAAATTTTCTCTATGAAAAAGGAAGGATAGGCAGATGTTGTTCCAGAAGAGATTATACATCTGGCTTCAGCCACAGATATACTCTGCCTGTTTTTAACAGTGGTGATGCCTGTCTATCACAAAGTGTGAACACTGAAGGTTATAACATCCCTCCTTTTAAAATTAACAAAGCGCCCTACATGGTTTGGAATTCACTCAGAAAGCTTTAATCCACTTCTCATTTTTAATATTCTCAAAGTATTTATTCAGGACAGCTCAAAGGAATTGTTCACGCTTTTCTTCTTTGTAAGGAAAAGGGTGTGTGTGTGGGGAATTAAAATTTCTAAGGCAAATTATGCTGTTATCATCGACTGACATACTCAGAAGGGATCTAGAAAGGATGCCACCTCCAGCATAAAAGAAGCCATAGTATATTATCCTGTCATGGGATTTGAGTTGAAGGATTGCCTCCAGGTCTCCTCGAAGCACACTGTGTACTTTTGTCCCTGTAGATGAGACTACCTGTCACTGAGCTAGATATCAGCAGTCATTAAATCCATATAGTCATAATATTGTTCTTTCCAGACATCAATACTCTGATTCATTTTTCCCCTTACATTTGCTCCTACTCTAATTCTACATGCCAGTGTGCCATCTCCCTCCCCAGCCGAAGCCTCAGTTAACCTTTCCCCTCTTGCCAGGCTGTTGTGGCTCCTGAAGAGTACAGCACCCAAGTGGCCCTTGGGACTGATGCCTCACACTTGAGTCAGAGAAAAACTCATAATGAGCTGAAGCAATAGCAAAGAATTATACTGATTATTTCTTCAATGTGTTGCACTTGGAGCTGTATTAAATACAAACTAAAGAGAATATTGCCCCATGGACTTGCAGTCAGAAGTATTAACCCTGGAGTAAACGCTGGGAGGGTTTCAATTGTTTGGGAGGGTTAAATTTTGGTTAAATTCTGTTGCAGGTGAAGGAAGTATGGTTTTGTTTTGCTTTGTTTCTGCTACTTTGTATCTGCCAAAAATACCTGCAGAAAAGAAAGTGGTCCTTTCCCTGGCATGGCATTATACACATGATCAAGAAAATTTGATTGATTTTTTGTGGGGAGACTAAGACCTGAAAAAGTAGCTTTTCATATTAGCAGTGAAAACCAAACGCAAATTTACAAACATTACGTGATGTTTAGGTTGTACTACATGTTTGCAGGATTTCATGCTTCATTACAAAACAGGACATGCCCTGAGAAACCCAGACATCTGTTTTATTGACTTCATTTCAAAATCTGGAATAACCCCTGATCTCAAAGTTGGCAAACCCTCAGTAATGGCCACATAAAGATAAGTTTGAGAACTAATGCCAGTGAAAAAGTCTTATGTGCTTGCTTCCCAAATGCTGTCTTGTTCAAAGTTTAATTGAGCTGAATAATTTTTTTCCTTGTTGCTTGGCACACTGCTTCGCCTTGTACCACTGATAGTCTCATACATCAGGGTATAAACTCACACGTCAGTGTAACCACAACACAGGGGCCAGCACAAGGCCAGGGCTAGACCTGAGCATGCTTTGTATGAAGATGATGTCCTTATCAACAATTCCAAGGAGTTTTTGTGCTAGTTAAGCTGCCCACATCCTGGCTGCCAGGGAATGTTATGCAAGTCTTTACCTTCCTCATGAGTTTTCACAGCTCATCCTTGCTTGTAAAACGATTTGCTGTAAAAAATTAGGAGAATATTTCCCTAACTGAGTGCAAAACATGGAGCTATTCCAAGAGGCAAGTATTTGCAATTAGGAGACAGCACAGTCTTAGGTACGCTTAAGTACCTCACTGCATATTGTCATTTATCTGCAGCTGCTTATTTTAGTCTAAAATGGCTAAAATTAATACAGTCGCAGGAATCTTTCCCCCACAAACCCTTAACAGCAACAATAATGACTGTGTTAAATCAGACCTCATTGCAATGTAATGAAGCCTGTCTGACATATTGCAGGTATGATACTAAGTAATTTCATAAATTATTAAACTGTAATTGAAAGTAATAGTGCAGATTACCTTTTGACACACTTAAAAAAAGACCTTGGCATGAAAATAAGGACTGTAGCATGACTGATTGGAAATAATGATCAATATCTTAATTTTAAGAATAGCCACAAGTTCCAAGTTTAAAATCAGAACAGGAAAAAAAATTGAATTTTCTACCACTCAAGCTACTCTTGACACTTTGACTTCTGTTTAACTTTTAAGTGTAGAGGACAAATGGAGATATATTCTTTCTCACAGAATGGGAAACTCTGACAAATTTGGATGAGATATGCTGAAATAGTTATGGAAATCTCAAAATTTAGAGAAAAAAGTACTTTCCTAGATAATTTTTAATATTTAGAAATGCATTTTCACTCTGCAACTTCAAAGAAACTGGTTTCACTGAAGACCTTGCTGTTGTATAAACTGTATCATTTTATGCCTCTGGACATTTTGTGTTTCCTGTTTCACCCCAGTTAGAGGTTAGATGCCATTATATGTGTTTGTTTGTGCCCATGTTTTATGAAATCAGCCATACCCTTGCACCTCTGCTCACTTAATTATATTTACTCCAGATCCAGTGGCTTGATGCATTTAGGCAGCGATTTGAAAACAAAGTCAACAAACCTTTGTATGTATTTTTAGATTGTTTAGCTTGGGATATTGTGGCCATGAACTGCATGAGAAAAAAGGTATTTATTAGATTAACCTGATTGTTAGTACATTTCATGTGGTGCTTGCAGGGACTTTTCTCACAAAGCAATTTTTGGTTAAAAATCAAAGGTTCTAAAGGAAAAAGTCAGATTCAGCAACACTTTTATTGAAATGCTGAAATGTCAGGGAACATGTGCATGAGAGGGAAAGGAGAGAGGGGCATTGTAGCCCAGTGGTGAGGATACCTGAACAGAAACAGAAGGTCACAGGTTAAACCTCCACTCCCACCAAAGTGATTTTTTCTCATCAGGAGATGAAGCTCTACCTTTCAGTAGGACAGAATGAGCTAAAACGATTGTCTTTGTAATTGCATGGAGACCTACAGTATAAAATACCCAAGTCATCCCACTAAAGACACAAAAAATATTGCCTATTTTAATGCAACTATGCTTCACAGTTTCTTGCTCACTTTACTGGGTTTCCTGAAGTGAAGCACTTTCGGTTCAAGGACATCTTCATCTTCAGCTCTTGTTTATTTTTCTTGTCACTGGTCTATTGCTCTCCGGAGGAACATTAAACATCTCAATGGCATGGCTTACATGTGAAATATACAGTTGGTTCAGCACAGAGGGCTTCATTTTAGGGCTCATATTAGTGTGTCCCTTGTGAGTTGATATTATGCCACTTTTGTCCTTAGATCTTATGGGGAAAGCTATCATCCAGTAAATTGCCTTAGTCAGATAAACATTACCAGATAGATCTCTGCCTGCCCCTCTCAGCAATGGGCTCGGCAGAAGGAAAGGTCATTGTTCATTCTCTTTCACTTTATCCTGCTCAATTGTTTCTCATTGTATCAAGACAGAGTCAGTTAGTTTTTACCAAGGGGAACTTAGGAAATAATAGTAACATAAACACACAGCTTAAGTGAACCAAAATATTTGACGGTTCAGAGACAGTGTATTGACTCTTCCAGGAATTTTCTTCATTCAGTTTAATTCTGCCCAGCGTTCAGGAGTGTGTAAACCTTTTCCACCCCCTTTATCTTCTACTTTTTGCTCTACAAAGCCTGTAGAAAAGTTTTGCAGCCTTTCTATGATTTGGAAATGGCTTTGTTCTATGTCTGCCAAGGGGTAAATCCTATTTAATTGTTTTTCAGCGTAAGAAAAAGGATAAAGGGTTTACAAAGGCAAAGACAAAATGAATAGAGTTATCAATTTTTGACTGTGTCTCGCTTGTCTGTCCATAGGCAGAGTAATAACTCTTAGTATGGCAAATATCATGACTTGGTCTCTATCAGCAAGGAAAATTGGGGTGGAATGGGGATGTAATTTTTCCTCTCTGATCTAGCAGTGCTGTCACCTGGTCATGCTGCATCTCCAGCTTACTGCTGTCCTGGCCATGCAGACCCCAGCACTGCCTCTCTTGGAGACATTTCTAACTGGCTAGTCTAAAATGCTCCTTGCCTGGCTTGCTGAATTAATGAAGATTTCAAATTCTTCAGGATGGTGCAGAACCATTCAGGCCATTACTTTTTTCTGGACTGCAGTGGTGTAAGTGCACTGTATTTCAATACATTCAAAACTCAGAGCATTATTTAAAATTGAATTCCCTTTAGATGCTTCTTGGTGTGACATTTGAAGTAAAATCAGCATCAAGCATGGCCTTTTTAAAGAATCTGGCAAGAGCAGTTCCTTAATGGTAGGCACTATTTCAATGTTATTCATTTGTACTGGAGCCAAGAGTTGTGCATTTGAATCTGTTTAAATGTAGTTTGGATTGGATCAGTTTCACCCAGAGACCATACAGGGTAGACTGATGCTTTCATATAATCAGTGAGTCATATATGGATTGCAGCCACCCCTAAATATCTCAAATAAAGCTTGAGATTGCAGTGTGCATTGGAGTAACAGATGATGTGACCAAGGGGCAGAAGTTAGCACTTACCCAAACGAGACAGACCATACCTCAGTGGGGTTTGTGAGTGTTAATGGGCAGGAATTACACAGACAGCCCCAGATCAGACTTTGAGCATGTGCTGAAGACTATTTGACTGTTCTCCCTGATCCTGCAGGGAGTAGGCTGATTAGGAGAGCAAGAGCTTCCACATGCAGGTTTTCTGGTAACCCCTCTTTTTGCTACAATCCTTCCTTTTCTTTGGATGTGAAAGGAGTACCATAGCCACAAAGCTCAGGCTCAGTCCCAATGCTGGGTATCCTTTTCACCATGGGATGCTCACTAGACTCTCTTCCACAGGTCAAGTTTGATTTTCAGTCCTAAAATGGAGAGAATCATGAGAGCTATGAGACCATTTGGCATTTCTCTTTTGGCATTCAGTTGGGCATGACTTAGAGAAGTAGTCTAGAAATTCTAATGGGGAAAGACTGCTTTTCTTTTCCTTTTGAGAGCAAAATAGCACAAATGTCTCAGACTTTTAGGTCAATAGTTTGTTAGACCTGTGTTATCCTCATACTTGCTACTTCTGCAATTGGAAATCCAAGCCTGTCAGAAAATGCTTGCTGCACATTTTCATATCTTCTTCACACATGCAAGAGATCCATTCAATCTGGGATGCTGCAAGGGTTGTTCCCACTTGCAAATTGATCTCTCTATACTGAAAATCCTGTGTTCAATCCTTTTAAAAATAGAACACATTCAACTGTTTCATTGGTAACTGTCTGGCATTCTCTGGAAGCCAGACAGGTTGTGGGAACTGACCTTGGTTTTCTCTGTGCTCTAACAATTATATCAATCCACCTTTTCTGAATTTTTCCTTAATTCTGAGAATCAGAAGGAAACTAAATAACAAAAAGGCCTGTGCAAACACTCATCTTGAACCCGTGCTGGACAATATTTGCCTGATAGCAGTGCTCTTGATCAGTAGGAGAGGTATGCAGCAAAGCTGCCTGGGGAATTGCTCTCATGTTGGCCAACAGGCCCATCAGTGTTCTGCTTTGTCATTCTCTTTCAAGCCCCTGTGACAGAGGGTGTACAGAGCAAAAGATTGCTGTTACCAACATTCATATGGATCTGCCTGCCCTGCAGTGTGTCTCAAATGTGAGAGAGATGCCACACTGAATCAAGCTGAGGATTTACTATTCTGATGTTCTGACAATGACTGAAACCATTTGCTCTGGAAGATATAGCTGTCCAATAACTGAGAAGTGAGGTAGGTTGGGGATGGCTTCTGTATCCTGCATTCCAATTTTTCTTGCAAAATACCACCCTGCTTTTGTAGGAAGTAAACAGACCTTTTCTTCCCAACATCAGGTTGGAAAGCTCTCATCTTTGTCTAGAGTTCAAGGTGGATATTATTAATCTCTTTCCTGTCTGGATGACTCAGACCTTTCCTCAGACATCATTACTGGGGAAAAAATAAAGTATTGGAACACTTGTCATCTGGGTCCAGAGCTGAAATGAATTTTTTTTTCATCACTATAACACAAGGTAATTGCATTGCATGCATTTGTGTTGTCTTAGCTGCAAAAGGTCAGTCAGATTCTTGTGCATCTCCTTCAGTTGTATCTTGCCAAGATTGTGACGAATAGTTGAAGTCTCCCTTACAGTGCTCAGCTGTTGTTTCAAAGCAGAGAAAATACACCTACTGCACTGAGCCTTGTAGCCTGCAAGTTTCTATCACTCTCATAGCCTCTGTCCTTAAATATCACCCCTGTGCTCACTGTGCTTCTTCAGCAGAACTTTAACACCCTTAAAATCTCATTAGCTGCTCAGAATTTGGTCAAGGCTCACAGAATCACAGAATATTCTGAGTTGGAAGGGACCCACAAGGATCATTGAATCCAGCTCTTGAGTGAATGGCCCATACTGGGATCAAACCCACGACCTTGGTGCTGTTGGCACCATGCTCTAACCAACCGAGCTTCATCTGGGAAGGATCTTGGCCTTGCTCATTTAACTGCTTCAGCACCAAAATCTCAGAGATTTTTCCAGATATGATGACCACTGACCTGGTCCTCTTTTGCCATCCCTGTAGCAAGAAAGAAATAGTGACAGCAGGAGGAGACACAGAAAATTTTGTCTTCTAAATGGACGTCTTTGGGATTCAGGTAGCAGAATCACTGCACAGGGTGTGTAGAGCTTTTGTCCCAGCTCAGCTGTTGGCCACAGATCCCCAAAAGCTGCCACGCAGGGGTCACGGGTCTGGGAGCTCAATCCAGAGCATGCCAAACAGGTTGGTTAGAATGTGACTTTTGAGGACACTGGATGGAAAGGGGAGCTCAGCTTCTGACAATATTCACGTAAGTGCTTTGAGGGGAAGCCATAGCCACAAGCCTCTGTGCTTTAGACCCTTTTTCTCCATGCATATAAGCAAGCAGTGGGACAGAGAGTTTGCCTAGAGAAGCTGTGCAGTCTCCATTGGAGATATTTGAGATCCAAATGGGTCAATCCACAGCCAACACTGTAACTCTGAGCTCAGCCTTGCCTGACTCTCTAAGGAGAACAACCCTGGAGTGTGCTTACCCTGGTAAGCAGAGCAGGGGACACAGCCTATTGCTTGGTGGACACCTTTCTTCAGGAGGTAGTAAAGGATTCATCTTCCTCTGGGGACATGTTCCCATGAGCCAGTGACTGTCATCTCTGCTCTCACAGCTCTGGGAGGAGCTGGGGCAGCGTGTGGCTGCTTGCCTGCTAGAACACTATTCACTGTCTGCATGGCCAGTGTGGGGTATAAATACTTTGTACTGTTTTCCATCAGTAGATGCATAAGAAAGGTCATGAAAACACAGTTCTGTGCAGTTTTATTACTTAGTTTGTTCCTCTTGCTGTGAAAGATTGAATTTGTTATCTTTTTACCTAAATCAAAGAACAAAACCCAAGCAAAACTCAGTCCATTATAATTTTTGGATAAAATTTCAGATACATCACTTTTGAGAAAAGCAGGAACATTTTTCAGGCAATTTTTTTTTCCTGATTTTTCAGAATGAAAGCTGGGTATGTTAGGGGGTCATTCAGGCACAACTAGTTGGCAGAGCTCACCTGCAGTGGTAAAGAATGCAGATTAAATTGCTCTGAAACTTCTTTTATAATATCACCACTCTATGGGTACATAGAACACATACCCAAGGAAATTTGAGTCAGTCTCCATAGGCACAGGCAGGCACAAGGTGGAGAAGTTTGAAAGAGAGATAAAACATACAACCTTTTGAAATTTATCTGCTTAGAGCACAAGGTAATACATAAAAGAAAAATTCATTTTCTGTGTTTACAGTTTATGTTAAATGCCACTGTAGATAGAATCTCAGTTACAAAGGCAGACGGTTTGGTTCAGGGTGATTTGATTACTAGCTTTTTTAATGGAAATGTCACTATTTCATAGCAGCAATGCTGAGTATTAACTTCAGGCATGTCATGTGGCAACAAGTTGGACTAATCTCTTCTGTCACAATGGGTTTGGCTCCTCCCTCTTTTTTTTATTTTGCGTTTAAATAAAACTAATAAAAAAATTCTCAACAGTTGTGCACAAATAGCAGCAGATGGGGCAGGAAGCCTGTGCCTGCCCCCGCTCAGTGACAAGAGAGGAATCACACAGGTGACAGAAATGCTTCAATGTGATATGACAGATCATCACTGCTCCACCACAGGTTTTGTAAATCCCTGGTGACAGGCTTAGGGCAGCCAGCTCGCAATCACCTGAGAAGTTGCTATGCTTTAGTTATTTGGAAGTCTAGAGGCAAGCACAAGAAAAAAGTTGAACCGATGTCATTAGTGACTATTTGGTCTGAGAAAAATTCTCTGATATAAATTTTTATCAGGGAAATGACTGTCAGCCTAAATGCTTACATCCCATGTTTCAGCTCTGAACATTTATTTATAGCCTAAAAAAGCAAAATTGCAACAGAATTAAAAGACATAGCTAATATGAATATTTGCTTCTCTGACAAAGCTACTGGAAAGGAACTTTAAAATAACCTTTTCCTTCTGCGTAATAAATAATATCTACCATTCATAATGGTGTAGTTTATTTTCATTGCATGACTGGAGGTTTTGAGTTTCCTTTAGGAACACATCAAGTTAACTTGCGCACAAGGCTTCTGCGGGCTTGTCATTGTGCTGGCTCAGTCACAAGGTGAGGCAGTGAGTAAAGAGCTTTGGGGGTCAGATGCTCCACCTGACCCTTGAGACCCCACTTTGCACAGATATTACACCTCAGCAACATTCTTTTGTCCCTTGCAACATAACCTCTGCTCAAATATTACCATACAGGACCGGGCTGTTGTTGATATAAACATGTTTTAAAAGCATTTTTGTACAGTTATTTTGTAACTCTTATCTCTAAATCCCTTCAATGAAATTTCAGAGAGTTATTCAGCTGTGAAACTATGCGGAGGAGACATTTTTCTCATCCTGGGTCAGCATTTTCTGACTTTCTGTAAACACTCTCTCACATGATGCTCATTAATAGGCTTCCTCATGCAGAAAATTCTTGGCAGCCACTGGAAAAGTTCTCCAAAAGACTGATTACTTTCCCTTTGCCTGAGGCCAGTTGCTGATCATGGCCCTTACGTAGCATGACAAACACAGTTAATATCGGAACATGCAGCCAGGACTCTGAAACACTCAGTCATGCACCAGTTAAAGCTTGGCCTACCAACACCCCAGGAGATATATTAATATGCTGCAACCTGTTGGTACCAGTTCCCAAGAGTTCTAAAAGAGGTGGGGGGGATGGAAGTTGAAGACAGTGAAAGATGAATGTAGCTGGAGTTCACCCAAGGGCACACTGCCATGGCCTGAGGGCACTAATATGTTGGACTGTTCCTGCCAGCCCCTTCTGGGGAGTTTACAGCCCTGCTCATGGCCCAGCGCCACATTTCAGTTCAACTGGCCCCCAACCAATATCCCATCCAGCCCTCAGCCCTGCCCCAGGGACATGCCTGCTTCCTGGGCTGGGGTTTCCCATGGCCACTCCCTAGCTGCCCTGTCCCTGCTGAGGTGCTGGGATGGACTACAGCTGGCAAAGCCCTGCCCTGCCACCATTTGTATACAGGAAGCTCCTGGGATGACTTCCCAGACTCCATCACTTTTTCCCTGACCTAAGAACACAATACACGCTTGTATCATGACAAATTGTGCCGTCTTATTTTCTGAAGATGGGCTCTAGGCAAAATAAATACAGGTATTTCTGGGAGGAATCAGAATGTTGTTAATTATTAGTGGTGGTAATGATCCTACACATCTACCGTGCTGAGCAGATGGATCCCTAAGCACTTTGCAAATGCTGCTACTTGAGTTAATAGAAGAGAGAGTTCAGCAAAGCTGCAAAAAAAAATGAAATGCTGTAAGTATAACAGCAAGCAGTGCCACTACAATAACTCAAGACCAATGAGATGTTAAAGGATCCTCTGAAGTATGTGGGAGATGGGACAGAGGGAGGAAGGTGTTTAGAAATGCCCAGTGGAATTTGGCTAAAATAGCCATGCTGGGTGAAAAAAAATTGTTTTGCAACAGTTGTTGCAAAGTATTTGCCTGAGCTTTCACATTTAAACTCTGTCACATAGCTGTCTGGTGGAATTTTATAGTGGAAGTAATTTATATGGAGCCAAAAATGTAGGGAAAATAAGTATGCATACAATAGTGGGAAAAAAACCTCCAGCATACTCTTCCTAGGCCTTTTGGGTGAGACATTTAATGTTTACGAGCAAAAAACCCCAAAAACCAATATGTAAGTGGTATAAGTGCATCATTGCATGCAACAACAAAATTAGGACCAGAAACCAGATCATGCTTTCAAAAAGAATTTGGATTATAGCATAGGTCTGTGTGATCCAAATTTCTGTGAGTTTGCACAAACTTATAAAATTGTATATGGATATGTCTGTTCACTAAACTCTGACTAAACAAGTTCAAGTTCTCTGTTCTGTGTATTCCTTACCAATCTTCTAGGCTTTCTTTATTGTGGCTGAAAAAAAAATTCAATTTAGAATTGTGTAATAAACACTTCCTCTAATCCCAATAAAAGACACTATCAAGTTTTACAAGGAAAGCAGCGGCATGGGCTAGATATGTGCAGAGGAAACTTTGCTGTAAGCCTTTAAATATTTTTCCATCTTTTTTGATTTCCAGGCTTTAGACAAGACTTCCACGTGCACACACAGATGCTGAATTTCACCTTCTTTGTAAAACAACTGAACAAGTTACGACTTAGATTCCCAAAAACAGGTGCATTATTAATTACTGACAGATAGAAAGTTCTTTCAGCTTCATTCTTGTATTTCCCTGTCTAAATTTTTTTCCTGGCATTCCACATCTCATCTTTGCTCACACTGATGTTTCAGTGAGACGCCTCAATTTGGATGTGTCCTGTTGAATAGAGGATGGGAGACACCAGCTTCCATGTGCAGGCTCTGGTGCATTGTGCTTCTGGCAGCTATTGAAGCATTGCTAAGAATGGAACATAACTGAAAAGACAGCTCAGAATGAAAATGTGGCTTTGCACAACCAGGATAGACGGTGAAATTAAATGCATGTCGAAGTAAAGTGATGCATGTAGGAAAGCAATCACCCAAATTTCACTTCATAATTTCATTTGTAAAATGAGGGGTTCTAACCTAACCTTTGCCAGTTTTGAGAGAGACTTTGGGGAAACAATTGATAATTCCATGAAAATGACAGCCCAGTGCCCAGCACTGAACAACAACAACAACAACAGCAACAAC
Source organism: Aleadryas rufinucha (assembly GCA_013397815.1). Taxonomy (NCBI): domain Eukaryota; kingdom Metazoa; phylum Chordata; class Aves; order Passeriformes; genus Aleadryas; species Aleadryas rufinucha. The sequence continues at coordinate 79,163 of VZTH01008197.1, read as the reverse complement.
AAAACTACAAATGTTAGGAACTATTGGTAAAGCAATAGAGAACAAAACAGAGTTCATTATGCCTTTATATAAATGCATGGCATGTCTGTGTCTTTATACTGTTCTGTTCTTTTCATCTCAGAAAGAATATAGGTAGAACTGGAAAAAGGTTCAATTGTCCTTGATTGTCAAGGGCTATCAATATATGGGACGTGTGCTGTGCAAGGAATAGCTAAGTAAGCTAAGAGTCTTCTTTCTGGAAAAGAGACAAATTACAGGGGACATACTAGAAGGCTATAAAATCAGGAGTGAGGTGGAGAGGATGGATGGGAGTTAATGGCTCACTGTCTCTTCCACTATAAGTACTAGGGATCATCGAAGTAAGATAGTAGGAACAAGCTTCAAAACAAGCAGAAGTAGGTTGTTCTTCATGCAGTAGATGGTATGTCAGTGATACTGCCAGCCGAGGGATGCAGTGAATACTAAAGGTTTAGGGGGGAACTAGGAGAGACTGGACACCTCTAATGGAAGATAAATACATTGGGGAATATACAATAGGCGGTAGCCAGACTTAGCCCAGGAAGTCCCTGGGCTGAAAATAGGTGGTGACTGGGAAAGTGTAATGGAGGGCTGTAGTCCAATCTTGCCATTTGCTTAGTTCTTCCTGGTCAAGCCCCTTAGGGCAGCTGTAACCTCAATCCTGTCTTCTGTCAGCCTTGGCTCTCACTAGTTTGGCTGTTCTTGTGTTCATTGAGAAGCAATAACCTAGCAAAGTGAGGATTCTTCAAGTCTGGTGGACTTGGAAGTGCTAGGCTAATGTTTGGACTTGATGACATTAAAGGTCTTTTTTCTACCGTAAATGATTCTATGATTCTATGGTTCTTTACCTCTTTTTATTTTTTTTTTTAATGATGTAGTTCCTGGACTGCATTTAACTCCTATTGATCTATGTACTAATGTACCCTTATGTGTCAGACCAATACAGTTCTTATTCCAGAGGTGTTCTTGTGTCCATCAGTATAAATATGTCCTTTATGTTCACAGTCCAATTCCTCCCTTTTGTCCTTTTCCTATCTGTGCTTTTCATGCCTGTGCTATGTCATTTCTATTGCAAAACAAAGGAAAGGCCTTTGCATTACACAAGGAAATCTAATTTGCTTTTCACAATGGACCTAAAACTGGTGATTGATGTGTTTCAGTAATTAAATTCTGCTACCTGCAAGTTGCTGAATGTAAGATTTAGGAAGACGGGGAGAATGGGTGAAAATGGAAAATATATTAGCAACTTTCGTGTCTTGTGCTACAGTGTTCAATATTTCACTCATTTATGTTTGAACAGGAGAACAACTTTCTAATACATGAAGATAACCCTATATATTGGGGAGGAAAAGTCTGATAATTATACTGCCTATTGAGAGAGGAATGATTGCACACTGGGTGCCAGCATACATCGTCTCAGGAGAAGAAAGAAGCAAAAATTGTGAGTATTGGACAAGTCAGAAGTTATAAGGAAGCTAGAATCCTTTGACAGTAGTGGTATATTTTAACTCCACACTGTTGTTAGATCTCATGCCATTCTCAGACTGCCTCTACACAGCACAGGGCCTCACTGTTCGAAGGTACCCCGTGTAAATCTGGCAGATCCACACACACCGTGGAAAGCTTAACCCCAAGGTTCTGCTGCTATGTGAGCACTAATGTATTTTGCTTCTCTGTTTTTCTACTGAAGCTTTCAGCGTCTCTGCTCAGTGCCCAGCAGACTTACCTTCATATTAAGCAACATGAATGATATACATTACCTATTGTTCATTCTTTTGTCAGTCTCTCTGCAGGGAAGAAATAGGGTATGCTGGGTGATATTTTGTTTATGTATTGGAACCTTAGACAATTCTTTAGTAGATGGACTTTCCCCATTTGAGGTCTTTCAAAAGACTAGGTGCCCTGAATTATGTATTACAGCTAGAAGTCACCTGGAAGGTGCAGCCTTTGTGCTCTACTCTCATACATCACCAACATTGTAGCTGACAGCTAAATAAACAGGGAAATACCTTCTGGCCTTCAAATCTGCAAATAGCTGCATCACTTAGCTGGATGAAAAAGCCTTAATGGCCAAAAAAAAAGTCAGTATGTAGGTAAATTTGTAAGCACTCCACTACTGAGCTGCACTGTAGCTTGGTAGGCTTTCTAGAGTTAATTTTGTGTTCCCCTGACAGGACACCATCTGTAGAGCCCAGAGATCTTTGGTGCCTGGGACAGATAGTGAATATTCAACTTGCTCTTGTGGGGCTCCATAGCCTTTTCAACTGGTAACAGGGGCCTGTGAAGCCACATTGGAGACTGAATCCAAGAACAAAGTAGTGTTGGATGCACTCTGCAAACAGGGTTCTTCCCACCATGTTCACGTGTTTATTTTGTTGTAGCTTAATTTTCTAGCTGATGTTCTGATCTAATTAAGTCCTTTGTCAGTAAATTAAAAGTCATGATGATGTGACTGCCTTTGGGAGGCGTAAAAATGAAAATGTTTGACGTGTTGGGATATTCACATCTTGGAAATATGGTCTTTTATGAAAAGTAGAAATAACAGCCATTTTTTTTGACTGGTTACAATGTTAAGGACTCTGCTCTTTTTATTCACAACACAGGGTTTGTTTTTCATCAAGTCCTCAGAACTCTAATACTTGCAGCTAACAGCTTCTAAGTGAGGTATAGACCAAAAGCTACAGTTGAAAACCAGCCAATGAATGATTAAAAATTATATATATATTACAGAAAGTTAAAATCTGCTTGTAGAGATTTCTCAAAGTTTCTTCTTTCCTTTTCCTATCCACACTAAACAGCTTTTGAAAATCTAGTTTTGTTTTATAGCTGACAGAGAGCAGCTGCATATTCTCTTCCTTTTGATATGCAGAGTTTTTAACCCTGCTTTAGCAGGAGTTTAGCAAGAGAGGACTCAAACCTGAGTGCTTCCTGCTGCTGGCTTGTAAGATAGTTTGATTTTTTTGCTACTCCTTTTTGATATTGTCTTCTGGGACAACAAGAGCAAAGGTACAACTTTGGAAGAAGAAAGGTCACTTCTAAAATACATATCAAAACAGGAATTACTCATTTGTTCATACTCATCTAGTGTAAAAGAACTCTCTTTTCTTTCTCTTTATACTTGCAGTAGCCGTTAGACATTATTACCTTCTCTCTATTTTGTTATTAAGTAATAGTTACAGCTGTCACAGGTGGTACTGCAGTAATCATAATTATTCAAATGAGAGGAAAAATATTTTTAGTTTAAGAAAAAAACACAAGCAAACAAAAGGAAATAATATGGAAAGTAATCCTGGTTCCCTTCTCAGTTAAATCCTTATTTGCATTGCATAAGTGCTCAGACAGGTTCCTGTGTGCTCCTAATATTTTTGCTCAGAAATTATCTTCTGCCCAAATGCATTTTATGTAATTTGATAAACAGAGTGACAAAAAGTGCTTTGCAACTGGGGCTATTTCTTCAAGGACAACAGAGATTGATGTAGAATGGCATAACTGTCAAAAAGCGTGGTTTTTAGGCAGAACCATGAAAACATGGGACACAGCAGTGAAAGGAACTGCTGAGGATGAAGTCTGGGGCCAGGATACTGCAGTCTGCCACGTCACATCAGGGACATGAGCCTACATCCATTTTTAGTCAGTATAGATACATTTATTCTGGTGTCAACATTGCTACTTTAACCAGCTTTTCTCCTTCAGACATACTGGCTCATCTCCCATGATATATTAAACACCATACTATTAAATTCAATTTCAGACTCTCTTTTGCCAAGGCAAAACAAGCCAAAATTCCATGTTTCGTCCTGTATGGCTTGTCTCAGCTCTCTGTCTAACAGCATTCTAGATGGTTCCACCTGTAATAAATCTGGCAGAGTTGCACCTGCAGTGCCTATACTTGTGTATACCCTCTCAATAACTGTGACCCCTTGTGTGCCTATATTTGTGTGTCCCTCCAAGGACAGCTGACTGAGGGACAGAACACTCAGAGGGATGTGGGAAATAAAGTCTGAGTTTATACTTTGGGTTATATGGTGTGTGATTCTTCTTTTCCAAATCAAGAAAGTCAATGTCTGATAAAAAACGTTTTCGGTTAACAGACTTAGTCAACAAACACAAGACCCTGGCATTCTGTACTGGCAGCAGTACACACCTAACTCTGTTGTATTTATCCAATAAGTTCAGCGACAAAAATAACCATGGGAAGAGTATTTCGACAAAATGGGCAGGTGGTCTATGAAGTATTTGACACTTCTCCTGACCCCTAAAGGCAAACAGGCTCCAAAGAATTTGGAAAGAAGGAGCAAGAGGTATTTCATGGCAGTAGTGCTGGGAATAACTGCCCAGTCCATTTGTGGCTAAGGAAGATGGTAGTGTCTATTAAAGATACATGTATTAAAAATAAGAGACTTTTTCAAAATTCTCCAAAAGAGCTGGCTAGAAATATATCACAGAAACCTACACAAAAGACTAAATTTACTAAATTTATTATAATACTAAAAAAACCCAACAAACTAGGGATGGCATAGAATACATAGAGAATGGCTAACCTGCTGTCCTGCCATTAGAACAAGGTAGAAAGGCAGAAAATCTGATGAAAGTTTAAATCTGAAAAGAAATAAAAGATAAAATATGTAAATATAGACCAATATGATTTTATGACAAAGAGGTCATGTGACTCAAACCTGATGTATTTTTTTTTATTTTTACCTCAAAGTTGGTTTATCAAGATAGATGGATAGACTCTGAGAGCACTGCATTTGACCATTATTAAAAAAATTGCTTCTTTTAATATCAGTATTGAATACATGAAATAGAATTAAACAGTGGCTAAATAATAGGCCTCAAGGAATTAATGCACAGAGGGAAATGTCACTGAAGGGGATTTTTCAATGGGTTTAAGGGTTAAAAGTCCTGATTCCAAAATTGTTTTCAAAATATGCCAAGACTTGCCACCTGGGGATGTATATAGTGGAGATCACTGATGAGAAATGAGGAAATTATTTTAATTTCCATGAGCTAGAGTAGGATTTATGCTAGAATAGCACTTTTTGTTCTGGCACCTTCATTTAAAAAAAAAAAAAAAAAGTTGAGAAATTGGAGACTGGTAGAAAGACATGAGAAAAGTGGAGGAAATGCTTCACAAAGAAAAACCCAGCAAACTCAGCTGGTCTATCAGACACAAGGCTTGGTGACAGTGTATAAATAACTTAATGAAAAAAGAAAGGATTTTCTAAAGGGCTTCTCTGGAATCAATGCCTGGAAGCAGAATGCAGGCAAATTAGTCTGAAAAACACTGTGCAGTTTTTTAGCAGTGATTTCCATTACAGCAGATAATTCTCAGAAGAGGTGGATTATTTTCCATTGCTTAGGATGCTCATCAAGATTTGATACCTTTGTAGAAGTTATGGTTCTGTCAGAAACAAGTCTTTAGGCTCCGTGTAAAAGTGATGTATAATTGGCTTGTGATACAAAGACTAGACAATCTAATGGTCCTTTCTGTGTATTAACGTAATGGATCTCTAGATGATTTTCAGAGAATTCTTGTGCATGTAGTACTGAAGTACATATAAGTTAGTTGGCTGCAAAAAAAGTATAAAGGGGCTGTACACAGTTCAACCAAGAAATAAAGTGCCCTGAACTCTCAAGAGGACCTTTTTGTAGAAACAGCAAGAAACATCAGCCTCTCTTCCAGCAGCTGAATAAAGACCAGCTATGCAAAAAGACGAAAAATTAACACCTTCTGTTGCTGTCAGTAGGTCAGTGTAACACTTGTGGCCTACTGAGTGCTCACCTGTGAGTCAGTTTAAAAGACTTCTGGGCAAACAAAGGCAGTGCCTCAGAAAACCATGAAGCATTTCTGAGACAGCCAGCCCAAATGTACATGGAGAAAGACGGGGAGAAAGATGATCAGGTGCAAAGGGGAATGTCTCTGGAGCTATGAAATGACTGGTTAATACAAAAACCTTGTGTTCAGCTTGCAAGGATATTGAATTTAGCAGGAGAATTAGTGACAGTTAAACAAATTTGTATTTATATAAAGACACACATCACAGTGAGTGAAAGAACATTTCTTTAAAATAATTGATTGATTTGTTTTCCATCTTTCACCAGGAAACTTGTCCTTATTAAAAAAGAAAAATATAAGTGTTTTGCAAAATCTGAGTCCCATTCAATATCCACTCCCTCCTTGAACGTCTTGTCACAGTTTTTCCCTATAAATCAACGATCTATAAGACATCCAAGCTTTAATCAAAGGAAATGTTATTATTCTGCAGGTAAAAGTGCTTGTAACATGCCAAGGGGTGTTTGTTTAAACTTTAATGGATAAAGTGTAGTGAGCATGTTTCATTAGTCTACAGACAAAATACATTTATTTATCATTGGGTGTGAAGTCAAGAGTTCCGTAAGCTTGCTAACAATTCTGATAACTTCCAGATAAAATTGTAATAATGTTCATAAATTCCCTGAAGCTTTAGAATATTGCCTGTAAGGAAAGGAGAGTCTGTTTCTGTCCTTAAAAAAAACCCCAAAAAAGACCAAAAAGAAAAAAAGGCCTGAAGTCTAGAATTCAGATTCAAGTTAAAGTTTTAAGCAATATAGACTTTTCTGTGGGTAGAAGAAACTCTGTGAATTCAATTGGAGATTTCATAATTTGTGGTCAAGGACTGAGGGACACGGGGAACAGAAGAGTTATGCCCCCAAGATGCTGTTTCTTCCAATATTAACGGAATCATCTGAAGCTCCCAGTTCTAGCAAGGCAGGTTGGAAATTCTGGATGAAAGGTCTTTCTTGTGAGATTTCAGGTACTTTCACTAAGAATTGCACCTTTTCCCTTCCCTTCCCTTCCCTTCCCTTCCCTTCCCTTCCCTTCCGTAACAAGTGTTTGGATCTCCTAGCTAAAATCAGGACTTCTGGGCTACCAGTGTTCATACAGCTAGAAAAGACACTCTATCCAAAGTGTTCACATCAACAAAACAGAAGATATAATTATTATTCAAAGCAGTATATTAGTCTTATTTGCAAATGAAGACCTGAAGTATGTAGAGAGCTGAAGGGCTTGTTTTTAATACCACTGTTAATGCTTTTCATTTATGCAGGTTCATCTGGGGCCAGGTCTGGTTTTGCATATACTGAATAACTATATCAGCACCTCATTAACACACAATCAGCCCTGCTTACATTGAGCTGCTATTCAGTACCTGTTTATTTCCTGTTTCTTTCAGAAGAGTCACCTGCCCTACTGAGTCAGGATATTATCATCTAATCCTGTCACATGCAGCTCCTCTGGCAGCACAGGGAACTGAACCCAGACTCAATCCCTGACTACTTCCCCACTCACAAGGTCATTTTTCCCTATGTCTGTAATGGTGACTAAATGATCATGGTAATGGTGACTAAGGATAATAACATTGGCGGCCTTCGGCCAACTTTGTTTTTGACTAAGTCATAGTTCAATTCAGCTCCCATGCTCAGTTCATCTGCAATTAGTCAGCTTCAAACAAATATTTACGACAGGTATCCTGATATGTTTTTTACTTCCCTGCCATATTAAAGGCCAAAATCACAAACTTTCATTTGCTTTAGCCTGAATCCAGTTTGACACTTCAGGCTGAGTGAGCTCCTTGGCTCATTTCTGCTGAAATCCCACATGCACACGTGCTCTACTGCAAGTGCTGAGTAAGCAACCATGATTTGGATGAAATACTGGGCCTGGGGCAACAGAAAACTGCATGGATTATCTAGTCCAACTGCAAATTCACTTTCAAAGGTACATCTATAGCTGCCAGCCATACAGCAGCTTCTGTTCTCTCAACTACATTTCCTCTAGTTCATGTATTAACAGTTGGTTGCTTACCAAATCGTACTCTTCAAGGAAAAACGTCTGTTAATGTCTCAGTGGAGTCGTGACCAGGGTAATGAAAATCATTACTCATGAATACATTATGCAACAACTAAAAAAATAATCTATCAAATTGATATAATTGCCAAAGAACATTTGTTCCTTAAAAAAAACCAGCAATAAGCAAAAGTACTGCACTTCAGCCTAAAAAGGTGGCTGAAACTATCAGATTTAAGGTTTTGACTCAATATTTGTTATGATATTCACTGCAATTTGCTCAGTTTTGAGTTCTGAAGATGAACAAAAGTTGCTCCTGAATTAAGCTGGTGTCAAAGTGTATTTAAGAGGCTGAATAATCATCACAGGCAGCTTTTAATGGTGATAGCATTGAAAATGTATTCCTTTCAGGATCATACTCACATCATGCTGTCCAACAGGACTAGGGCAGTGATTGCTCCTCTTTACTCAGCACTGGCGTGGCCACATCTCGAGTGCTGTGCCCAGTTCTGGGCCCCTCAGCTCAGGAAGGACATTGAGGTGCTGGAGCAAATCCAGAGAAGCCCAACAAGGCTAGTAAGGGTCTGGAGCACAAGTCTGATGAGAAGCAGCTGAAGGAGCTGGGGGTGTTTAGCCTGGAGAAAAGGAGGTTCAGGGGGGCTCTTATCACTCTCTTTAACTACCTGAGAGCAGTTTGTAGACAGGTGGGGGTCGGTCTCTTCTCCAGGCAATCAGTGACAGGACGAAGGGAAATGTCCTCAAATTGCTCCAGGGCAGGTTTAGATTGGATAGATTTGTATTAGGAATATTCTTTTCATTGGATGGTTGTCAAGCATTAGAACAGGCTTTCCAGGGAAGTGGTGGAAACCCTGGAGGTATTTAAAAGACATATAGACATAGCTCTAAGGGACGTGGTTTAGTGGGGGGCTTGGCAGTGCTGAGTTAGTGGTTGGACTCAGTGATCTTAAAGGCTCTTTCTAACCTAAATGATTTGATGATTCTACAAGTCTAAGGTTTAAATTAGAAGACAGAACTCACTAGGTCAGTACCCTGAGGTGTTAGGTGCTACGCAGGGTAAATGTAGCACCTGGACCCAAAGGCATTGATATAGAAAATAAAAGATACGAATAAATAAATGTGGTGAGAATCTGAGTAGGTTAGTTGGAAAAAGAATAAGAAAGGGAATAAAAAAATAAAAGCAACTGTGAAATTCACTGTTCCTTTCTTTGGACTATTTCAATTATACAAAAAAAAATTCTTAGAAATAAGCTATCTGAGAGGGAAAGCTGTTAAATAAAATAAAACCTATTCCTCATATGAATAATTTAACAAATTTGTTTCATTCTTGTAGGTTTTCAGGCCATCAAATTTATCAGCCCTGTTGGTAAAAAAAGACCTTTAATGAAAGATCAAGGAACTAAGTGAGTAATATATAAATTAGAGAAAAACAAAATTGCGGTAAATTTCCTTCAGTCTTTTGTTGCCTATCATCAACTTTATGGCCCTGACAACATTAACAACAAGAGCCAGCACTCTATATCCTGAGATGTAATTAAAATACACACAAAGCTTTGGGCATATATACAAAATACACTGAGAAATTCATGCAAATTGGGAAAAATTCAGTACTACATTCTGAAAAAGCTTATTCATACCAATAGTTCTCCTACACAGAAGCTTTATTCTTAATTTTCTCTCACCAAATTACTAGAGAAAGGGGTTTTGTGAAAAAAGCTGAAGGTCACACTACCAAGGCAATATTAAACTAAGGGGGAAATGTGTTGCAGAACTGAAGACATTAGCATTTAAACCAACCTGATTTAGATGATACAGATGTAAAACTTGATCTTTTCATACAGTAAAGCCTCTTTTATTGTTACCAGCTGTAACACTGCATCTTCCTGTTATAAATGCTGTGTTTACTCCATTTCTCTGTGAGTAAGTTCCTGCTTGGCACAGAGCTGGAATTACTGTCCTTATGTCCCTTTTCCCACCAATTGCCTACGTTCAGAGCATGCTGGGACAGGGAAATGAAGTGTCTAAACTGGAGTGGATTCTGGCTCATCCCGGTTAGGGAATGGCGCCTTTACTGCTGTAACCTAAGTCTAGATCCAGGGCAAAGAAGAGTCAGGTGTCTGTTCTCAGAGCTGGGACAGCACAAGACAAAAATTATTTAAATGACAGGTGTAAAAACAGCTCCTTGTGCTCGGTTTCCCATTCAGTGTCAGTAGGGACAGAACTCTGTGGCAGGAGAAAGGAAGGGTGATGCTTTGCCTGCTGGCACTGGTCATCCCTTCAGTCTGCCCAGATGCTCACAAACCCCCTGCCTGATGCACTGCGGCTGCCAGCCCTCAGCTTTCCTCCTCGCTAATATTTCAGTGTTATTCCATGGCATTTCCTCACTGCATTTTTGTCTCTGGCCCAATACATTTAAGCCTTGTGCTAAACTTTGCCCAAAAGAATCTGCTTTACAGTGTGAAAACAGTCTGTTAAGACAAAGCACTCATGCCAGCTCAGTACAAAAGTACCTCTTTTAACACAGAGATGTGTCTTCTAATGATTTAAGCTCAAGAATTCAGGGTAATTCTTTATTTCTCTAAAACAAACAAACAAACAAATCTAAATCATGGCTTGAATGACCCTTTATTAAATAGCTGGCAAACTGGCAAAATGCCAGATTTTATTATAGATCCTAAATGACTGTGGTTTATTTGTGCTGAGATATGCTTTCTATCGTCTCCCCTGAGCATTATCTGAGTTCACTGCCTTATTTGGTTGTAGTTTATAAGCTATAATGTTATTTTAGCTTGAAAATAGGGACAAGAAAACTGACTGTAACAATCTGGGTATGCATTTACCAGGTGCTCTGCAGATAAGATAGGTAATACTGGCAACCTTTGGCTTCTTGTGATCACATTTTAAAGTAAAAGATATCTACTGTAAAATGCACATATCTCTGATAAAGTGTGGTTTTGAAGGAACGGTGAAGGTCAGATGTAATTTGATGTCATATTATGCCATGTGTTGACTTAAGAAATCAGAAGTGCAAATCACTTAATAAGATTACTGCAAGATGTACAAGAACAGGGTATTTCACCATGAAAAGTCTGCAGGAAGATTCAAAATACATTACCAAATAAACACAGATGCACATGTAAAATGCTTTTTGAAGAAATTAGTTCTAAGTATTAGCTAATATAAAGAAGCAACAATTTGCCCAGTAAAGCACAACTAAGAACTGTTTGAGGTAACAAAAAGATCTAGTTAGGATAAATTTTCATTTCCTTTTCTTCTTTTTTTTTCTCTCTTTCTTTTCCACTTAAATTGAAAGAGCTAACGCCTAAGCTCCAAAGCAAGAATGTACAAGACATCCAAATCACAGTAAGTCCTGCAGATAGCTGGAACAGTAACTGCTTATTCAACATCATCAAAAACTTGATGCTGAACAGGGTTGCATGTGCTCAGCAGCCTATGGAATTTGAGGGATGTGACAGCTGACCTTCAAAACACATTTATTTAAGGTATTTTTGGAAGGGTTGGTGATGTTTTACTCCCTGTCCTTCTGGGTACATGCAAGAAGATGTGAGCAGTGGTGGTGGTGGAGAAGCCAGGAGGAACATAGTGCAAGGTGTCTTGTGGAAATGGTTCTGACCTGTGCTGAAGGACGAGGTCTTTGTGAACATGTGGTTTTATTCATTCATGCTCTACACATGCAATAGATGTATTTTTCTTCAGAATTAAGCAGAACCCAACCTTTCTGGAGACAATAATTTCAATACATCACAAAATATTACCCAGTTACCTCTTCTCTGAGACCAGTAACTTGTTTTTTGTTAAAAAGGATCAAGCTTCAATTTGAAGACACATGTAAAGGGATAATATAATAATTTCCTTAATAGTTTGTTATATTTTTGCTTTAAAAAAAAAGTCACTTTAGGTTTTCATTAGATTAGCATTTCACCAGGCCTAGATCTCTTTTTTCTGCATTGAAGGGCACTATAGCACCAGTCATTTCCTCTGCAGGAATACACTCATACATTCATGTGAAAACATGAAAGCTGGGTATTTGATCACGTCTTCTTTGAGGGACGAAGGCCGAGTTTGAGGTCTGAAGCATTCTGAGGTGACATCAACAGCTTTTCACATGCTGGGTTAAGAGGTCATATATTTAAGTGGCCTTGTATTTAAAATACACTCTCTGAATTCTGAAAATGACTTGCATGGAGGACAAGACTGAAGCCATGATCAGTGCTACAGTCTTTGCAAGAGCCAGAGGTGCTGAGGAAAGTGAGAGGAGATTAGTAGAAAGACACATTTCATAATCATAGTGTGAACCTAATTTTTTATGAGTTCTCCATCCCTCAGCATACCTTCAATATCTTCTTAAGAAAAAAACCAGCACTTGGTGTCTGACACAGCAGATTGACATCCCTTAAAGATTTCTGTAAGCACTGAGCTGTTTCTCTTCTAACAGTAGGAGGCAGGTGGGGTGTTTGAGGTCGTGCTTATTGCTTGGCTCATGGGAACGAAGCAAGTCCAGATGCTGCTGACCAGGCAGGGTTTTGTATCACCCTCTGAAATGTAAATACGATAAAAAAAAAAAGAGTGTATAATTTGGATAGGATTTAAAATGTACTTTCAAATGCAGCACTTGACTTGTATTTAGCCTTTTCTTCTTAGCCAATCATAATGTGTGAAGAGCATCAGCAGTGAAACTGCATTCTGTGTACTCATTGATGGGTGGGGAACTTATCGAAGGAATATGTTTCTGGTAAAACAGACCCGCTTAGCTTAAGTCTTAAATATGTGAAAGAGATTTCCTGATATTTTAAATATTCTTTAGTGATGTACAATCCTGTGGATTGTGAGCTGCTGCAGACGAGCAGAGGTGTCTCCAGCCCAACTTTTCTATGCCATTGAGTTCAGGCTACAGAAGCAGCTGAAACTCTGCTATAGTGCCTGGCAGTCCTAGGATTCACCTTCTAGTCACAGAAATCTTACACTCACAGGCACATATTTAAAAAAAATAGGTATTTCAAGGAGGCTCTTCAGTCCCCTGGTGGTGCTTAGCTTCTAGTCCTGTACTTTGCCTGTATATCATGCCATTGGCATAAGCTCATGTATAGCAGTCACAAAGCTAGAGAGAAGGTTTGGAGGTGGCCTAAAGTTTCTCCAATCTGTGAAGCACCCACACATTTTAATGTATACTAACACATTTGTATATAAATTTCATATATGCATACCTATGTATACATGCGTTAATTTGAAGGTCCATCATTAAATTCTTTGACTACTTTGAAATGTATTTGTTGCAATGACGGAATAAATTGGGAAAATTATTTTTCCCCCTTTCAGTTGCTGGCTGATTGCAGTGCTTAGTGACCAATCCTCGGAGAAGAGATCCTGTCTGACACAGGGCCAGCTGCCCTGTGTGCCGTCGGGTTGATGCCATTTGTTACAGGACCACATTTTCACAAGCCAGGCTGATTCCAGAGTTATTGCTACATTGCAAGGGAAGATTTCAGCCTGTAAACTTTGATCTATACCTCTGCAGAGATATATCAATTAAGAGTGTCAAAAAATTCCTATTCTTAATATAAAGGTCCAATATTTTTCCCCATGTTTTTCCTGAAAGGTTCACTGAGGAACTGGGAAATTATTGGACTTGTGATATGTTTGCCATGAAGGCGACTTGCACCTGAACATATGCCTGAGACATCCTAGGCACTGATTATTCTGCTATAAAGCATGTCCATATGCATGCCCAGGTTTTTCAGATACATAGCATTTGCTCTGATGTGGCTGCTAGACATCTGGAAGTCCTGGACACCTGACTAGCTAAAATAGCCAGGGAAAAATGAAGGTTTGTCTGAGAAACCTGGTTGTACAACATCTGCCTTGATATAGCTTTACCATAAGAAATCAAAGAGTAAAACAGAAATGTGTAAACAGGAGTACAAACCCCCACATTTTTTCAACGTGTGAAAATTATTTTTCCTGCAAGAAGGCTTATATTCCTCAAGAAACTAGCGTAAACTCTACTGTGACTCCCCAAGGGATCTACTGATATTAGCAAATCCACCCAAAAGCAGTCACTTAAGGAGTTCCTTGACATTTTCCAGAGTCATTTGAGCTTCTGGGATTTTCAGTCTGAAATCCTATTTCCAGACATCTGACCCCTGGATACTGTACAGCCCTTGAAAATGTTTATTTTGAACTCTGACACCCTCTTTACTGAGGCTACTAGAGGACTCCTGTACAACAACAGTAATCACCATTTCTTTCAGCGGAATCAAAGACTGCCCAATTAGTCTGGTGCAAGGCAGTGTTTGTGTATGAATTATAACTAATGCGGAATCGAAAGAAAATTGTTCCATTCCCAGGTTAAGCACTGCTGGCAAAATTAGCAAATGTGATTCCTTTTTTCCCTCAAGGCATGAAGCTGGAGAAAAAAGCAAGACAAGAAGGAAGCAGCTTCTGCATTTTTCTTCTAATCAGCCATGCGTATTAGCGTATAAGGCAAGACAGGAAGGTAATATGAGAATCAGGCAAGCAGCCAGATGACATTGTGTAAAGCATCTTTGTATAACTGCCAGCTAGTGTCTTATAATATTGAACACTGAAGTTTCTATTTAGCAGTGTTGATTGAATGGTGGGAAAAAAAAGTCCAGGCAAGGATAATGTCTGTAATCAGCACTGCACGATTGCTATTGTCTATGCTTGGTATACTTAATGGAGAAGCTAATTACCATGTGTTCATTTTTTATTACGTTTACTATATTGCATAGAGAAGTAATATGATTTTTTTTTTTCCCTCCATGGATTTACAGAAAACAAACAACACAAACAAAACCATGATGGATCCCCCTCTCCACCCCCAACCCTAATTAATTCTCATTAGGGCCACCGTTTTTATTTCCAAGAGGAAGTCAGAAGGCGAGGATAGCATGCCTGATGAGCTCGCTAACCTAGCCCAGTGTGTGCTTGGACTGGGCTGCTGATGGGTTTGAATGTGACAGGAAGGAAACTGCACAAGCCCAATGCACAGTGGTTTCATTTAACTTCTCTGAGACACATTCATATACCTGCCACTTCCCATGCAGCTTACAAAAATAAAAGGGCAAAGTACTCCTGAAAAGTAGTGGACTGACAACTTCTTTCTGCATGGCTGGAGAAGAGCAATGTTGTAGATGTACACCCCAGGAATAACATGACAGTGCCCTAAAAATTTTTAACTCTGTCTTAGAGTAGCTAGGTGGGAGAATGTTGGTCCCTCTCTGATCCTCAGACCATCTTCTGTGCCTGTCTAGTGCAAACCATCTAGCTGAGTTCACCCTCCTTCGGGCTGCTGCTGTGGGGCATCAGCACAGGCAGCGGCCCCTGCAGGACACCACCTGCAGCAATGCCTCCTTTTAACCAATGGCCTCATGGGCTGAGCCCACCCTTGGGTCAAAGCCTTCTGCTCCTGGAGGGAAGCGGGCACCCACATCTTCAGAAGCTGTCGTGGACACCAACCAAAGGACTCTCAGTCTTCCTTGGTAGGGCTTTTCTTTGTGTAAAACACTTGAACAGCTACCGTGAGAGGGACTGGAACTTCTCCCTAAAGTGACTCCTTCTTCCCCTCTCACCTTGCCAATGAATAATTATTCCATAAAACGTAAGCTTAGAGGGCCTTCTTTGAATTGTGTCTGGGTGAATTCATATCTCACCTAAAGTCAGTGTACGATTTTCAGTGAGAACTGTGTCCATACGGGCCTGATTTTTAAGTGTGTTTGGGAACCATAACATGGTGGTGGTGATACCAAGTAGGATGTCTATGAAGTGCCTTTATCTCCCTAATTTGCATTGGAAAGCAGTTCCATATAGCTCTGAGAAATGTCTAATTTGCACTGACTATGCTTGGAGGTGTTAGCATAACCTCTGCCAAACTAATGTAACATTAGTGAGCCCCATGAACTTCTGTGTGGCCCCTGGGAGAGGTTAGGATCCTGCTCAGGTCCTGTTACTCTTCCTGGAAGGATCAAGTTCCACATTCATGCTGTGTTTAGAGAACACACAACGTGGAGTGTCCCAGGGACCTGAGCAGCAGTTGTCAGATGCTAATTAGACCAATATTAACACCAAAGCACAGCTAAAAAAATGTCACTCAAACTGGACTGAGTGCTGATTTCAACAAGCAGGTTCACCAAGACTGGTCCTCCCACACTGAAGTAAATAGGAAGATGTTACAGTATTTATAGACTGGATTTCAGAAAGCAGAAACAGCTAATGCACTCTCTTTATTAGGCATGCTCCCCAGTGCCTACAAATTGCTGTATATTTCAAGATTTATTTAATTTTTAATACAGCAACCTGTTATGTAATCAGATATATTTTGAGGGAAACTTATTATTGCATCTTGCACTCTGACTGGTTTCCCTGTAAGAGTTCAGCAAGCTATTGTGTGTGGCTTTTATGGACAGGATCTCCTCTCCTTTTCTTCTGCTAAAACTGAAATTAAAATATCTTACTCAAAGTATATTAAGCACAAAGAAGTAGTGGGTAAGGAGACAGACTGACAGAGTGGTGGGTTAGGAGACAGATTACTTTTATATGACAAAGAGAGGGAGTGAAGACTTCCTCATCTAATAATGAAGATTTTGAGGTAAAAAATTGGCTGTTCCCCAATATGGTCCTCTAGTGCTGCCACAGAGTTAGACATGGTAAGAAGGAAAGACCAGATGAAGATAAAGCATTTGATAAAGCCTTTCAGTGCCTCTGAGACATGACTAGAAGATCTCTAAAGAGTTTGGTTGCTCCTAGGTTCATAAATCTTAAAACCATGAAACTGAGATGTGTAAGACTGACCCGGCCTGGGAGCCTACATTTCTCCTTTGCCCTCTTATGCTGTGGGAGATGGGATTTTGGAGGGATGGGTTTAAAGATAATATGCCCTCTGGATTCCCTGCCAGATATGTCACACTAAATCACTAAATTTCCTCTTCTATTTCAGTACTTTTCTGCATATCAGACTACATTATAGAACTATCTCATAAAGGGGAAAAGAATCGCAAAAGTGATGCAGGACATATTTGCTTTTGAATGCAAAACATTTATCAGTATCTATGGGTGGTAATACATGTTTTGGCTACATCAAACTGGATAATCTTGATGAAAACACTATCTAAAGTTAGGATAAGAAAAGCCACAGAAACAAATACAATAAAAAGCCTATGCTGAATTGGTGCTCGTGTATTGCATACTGTGATATAGTTAAAGAGAACCAAGTCTGAACTTATTTTGAATACAGCAAACAGTCCTGTGAATATAGTTCAGGCTAAGTTCTCCTACTGTTATGCCTAGATAAGCCATATGGGATATTTCCTTAAGCATTTTCTTTGGTTTTCCCCTACACCTTGCAGAAGAGGTCAGAAGACAGGCTGAGAGCATCTTTCTGACAATAGACATGGAAAGGTGACCATAGGGGCCATCTGAAAGCTTATTCCTTCATAAAAGGCCCAAACACATGTGCTTCTATAATTTTAGTCGCTGTTTTCTTCAATATGTCCTTTGTTATAGCTGCAGTCCAAACAGACAATTAAGTTGCTGATGTTCTGTGACAGAACTACAGAATGCCAAGATTGTTTCCCTTGTTGTTTTGATTTATTTTTTCTTGGAAGAATCTTTTTTCAGTAAAAGCAGATATTTTATATGTGAAAATGTCCATTACTTCAAAAACTTGAAATTCCATCTGCAGAAAAGACATTTCAATTGATTCTTTCTCTCAGCTAAGGTATTTAGGAAGCAGAAGATCACAACAAGTGTATAAAATGGGGCCACACCTCAGAGTGAGTCCTATCTGTAAACACTGACTTGGTTACACAGGCAGAGGGTTTACACAAGATCTGTAAGTAGCCTGTAAATCGTGCATCTAAGAGACCTCAGAATAAAACCTTCATGTTTTCTTAGAAGAGAAACAAAAGTTAAATGAAAATCTAAGGAAAAAACAGGAGAGTTTGCTCCCTTACAGCACCCACCATCCCAGGGAAGATGCCCTGCAATCATAAAGATCTGCCTCCCTCTTTTGAAGCTTGTGATTCCTGCTCCTCCTCTCTCTGCATGGGTGAAGTTGACCTATGGTAAGGTCTACCCTCTGTTCAGCACCATAGGCTGATTCAGAGACAGAAGCCTGCTGTACAACAGAAGCCTGCTTCTTTCTCTCAACTATTTAACTCTCATTTTTTTGAGGAAGCTTACTTGTAATGAGTGTAAATGGAGTAAATGTAAATCAGTCCACCAGACTGGCAGTAGACTGGACCACTGTATATAGACTAAGGGCTTAAAGGAGTAAGGAATTTACCTTGTTTTTTGTCATCCCTTTTACCCATCATTAGCTCTGGTAACCCTTCACAGGTAGATTCTTAGATCATGGCATAGGTTTCTTAAATCCCCTTTCACTAAGGGCTAAGCTTGGTGTGGAACTTGGGATGGGCTGAGCGCTCACAAGCAAACTTCACTGACACAATCACTTATTAAGGTGTGGTGGCATTTTGGACTGAAGATCACTCATCATCCTTTCTGATATTAAAGCCCAGCACAGACAGACTCAGGAGGATTGCTTCTTCTTTGTTACCACAGACAGGAAGGCTTGGCTTTTGCAAGATATTAAAGGGATAACAGGCTCTGATATAAAAAGACAAAAAACCCCAACAACTAAATCTTCCTCAATAAGAAGAAAAAAAAATCACTTCAATAACAGGTGATCTGGCCATTTGAAATTTATGGCCCACACTGTTTGATTTCACGCTTTCTAAGGTCTTGCTAGTGCTGCAAGACATGTTTTTAATCAGATTTCAAAACAAATACAGTTTATTATAGAGCTGGTACTTTGGAAAGGATTAGTTCTGCTCTGTCACTTCTGCATTTATTAAATTTTATTCAGTCATCATGCCACCAAGAATACTGTATCTTATGGATATGTTTTAAGGCAGTAAAGTGGTGCACACTAGTGGTCCCATTAGTGGAAAGTGTCGAATCTAGTGCATTTCTAAGCACTGCACTCTAATCTTTCTCCCTCTATGTATAGAAGAGATTAATGTGTTGTTTTAATTTGAGACTCAGATACTCAAAAAGCTCTCATCAAGAACAATTTCCAGGCCATGCAAGATAGAGGAGATAAAATAAAGCACTAAAAATAAATAATTCAAGACAAATTTTATTCATTATGCCGTCTTTTCTGTGGGCAATGGTTTGTGTAATTTCTCCTACAGTACCAAACTGAGCAATATCTCCTTATGAAGGAGCTGAGCTTTTTTGCTTCACACAAAATGTTTGATTTATGTACTCGAATCCTTTTATCAAGTTAAGTTTAAATCTGTCTGACTGTCTCTCCTTGTTTCTAACACCTTAAAAACTGTGGGAGAAACCACTCCCTTCCATGGACGCACCAGTTCTCAAGCCTCTCTTAGGAAAGGAATGCTTCATATCTTTGCTTTTTAATCAAACATATTTTGTTAACTCTGGTTGCATTGCTTGCAAGGAACTTGGAAAAACAGCTTTGTTGCCAGGGTGAAATAGTGAGTTCCTTTGAAGTTGTAAACTTCTGGCCTAGTCTGACCTTCTTTTCACATGAAATTTACCTTGCATGGATCTTACATACCTTCCTTTGGGTAAGGAAATTGCATGTGTTTTAAAACATGCTGGCTAGCACATTTCTGATTTTTAGAAGTTAATATGATTACTAATCATATTAAATCATAAATTATTAACACTTGGAATATAAAGTAACCCTATATTTTCCAAGCAGGGTTCTAAGTACCCCAAATAATTTTGAATGTTCATTTACTGATTTCATTCCACATACTCGTGGCTTCCTTCTTTCCTTCCTCAAATATTTTTGTCTGGTAGACAATTTTCTGGCACCAAAGGGCATCTGAAGCTTGTTCAGATATGAAGAGGTTCTACAGAGTAAGTCTTTGGCCTGTGGCATATTTCTTACCAGCTAAGTAGAAACAAACTGACCCTCTACAAAGAGAGAGCTGGAAATTTTAGGGTCAATAGTAAGTTCAAGGTGTATGAGGTAAGGCTTGTCAGAGCCAGAGCAAGATGTGGTGCAGGGGGCTGAGCACTGTCTGAGAAAGAAAGTCAGAGAAACTAGAGTCAAGTGACTGAACAGCAGAAAGTAGTGATGAACATTGCTTTTGGGCCTGCTGGTTGATAGTGGGACCTGGATTTCTGCCCAAGACTGTGGCTCTGGCAGTTGATTTTCAATATGATCTGAGAAACACAACATTGCAAGGACCTCAGTATTAATTACATAGACCAAAAAGAAGAAATAATGGCAAAGAAATGTGGCTTTGTCTTAATGTGACAAAGAATAGGATAAAAGAGATTACACTTTGCTCTGTGGCCAATGCCACAGTAATGAGTTCACTGCAGAGTAAAAGGAAAGTGGGAATGTATAGCTTCTACTCAACAAAAGCCTCTCAAAGACAATTCCATTCTCATTACAGTTTCAATAAAACAGTAACTTTCACTGTCTGTCCAGACAGAGAAAATTAAGCACTTCTAAAGGCTTGTCTGTATCAGGCAAAATGGCATCTAACCAGATCCTGGGGTCACACTTAGGAAGAAATTAAACTACTTCAGCTGTAAGCCTTGCATTGGACTGGATAGACATGGTGGAAAGCCGGTCTCTTCACTGGAACTGTTTCAGGGAAGAGTTCTGACACCTGGGTCAAGATAGAAACAGGTAACAGTTTGTGCTGTTACATCTATCTTCCCAAGAGTATTTTTCCTGTGTTCAGTTACTCTTCATTTTTGAGGAAATGTAAGATTGTTGGATTTTTTTTATAAAGGCTGTAACACAAGAACAGCCTCAGGATAGTTTCTTTGTCTTAATCTTTATCTCAACCTCTTTAACACAAGCCAATACCTTGAGCAGGACTGCTCCCTTGGTACTCTGACTGAAACTGCGTGAATGCTGTCAGTCTTTCTTGGTGAACCAGTAGTCAGAGTGTAAATAAAACCAGTCGAGAGCTGTGCAGCCCTTTAGAAGAACCTCAGTAAGCTGGAGATGGGCAGAGAGGAAGTCTGTAGTTCAACAACGGCAAATGCAGGGTCCTGCACCAAGGGAGGAATAACCCCAGGCACAAGCACAGGCTGGGGACTGACCTGCTGGAAAGCAGCTCTGTGGAGAAGGACCTGGGGGTCCTGGTAGACAACAAGCTGCCTGTGAGCCAGCAGTGTCCTTGTGTCCAAGAGAGCCAAGGGTAGCCTAAGGTGCATTAGGAAGAACATTGCCTGCAGGTCGAGGGAGGGGATCCTTCCCCTCTACTCAGCCCTACTGAGGCCACATCTGGAGTGCTGTGTCCAGTTCTGGGCTCCTCAGGACAAGAGAGACTTGGAGTTCCTGGAGCAGGTCCGGGGAGGGCTACAGAGATGGAGGGACTGGAGCATCCCTGTTATGAGGAAAGGCTGAGGGAGCTGGGCCTGTTCAGCCTTGAGAAGAGATGGCTGAGAGGGGACCTCATCAATGCCTGTCTGAAGGGAGGGTGCCAGGAGAATGGAGCCAGGCTCTGCTCAGTGCTGCCAAGCAATAGGACAAAAGTCAATGAACAGAAACTGATTTGCAGGAAGTTCCACCTGAATATGAGAAAGAACTTTACTGTGCATGTGACCTTGCACTGGAACAGGTTGCCCAGAGAAGTTGTGGAATCTCCCTCACTGGAGATATTCAAGAACCATCTGGATGCAATCCTGTGCCATGTGCTCTGGGATGGCCCTGCTTGAGCAGGAAAGTTGGACTGGTGATCATCTGTGGTCCTTTAAAACCTTATCCATTCTGTGATTCTTTGAAGAAAATACTGACTTTATACCAAGTTACCAATATTGACTTTACAAGACACATGTTCACCATGGGATGGGATCTGTTGCCCTTGATGACAAAGAGTCCATCACCCTTGTCTTTTGTTAAACAAGTCAAAGAATGGTAATGGAAAGAGCTTTTCCTAAAATCCTACAACACAGAATTTCTCCCATGGCATTTTGAGAATTACTGTAATTTTCACAAAGACTGTAAGCATAACAAAGACATAATTGGGGTTTCCCAACAGACTTAAAAATAGGCCTGCTGCATACAAGTTAAGATTTTGTTTTTTTCTAGGATTAAACTGAAAGACATTTCTTAAGACAGAGCTGGGAAAACAGTAAGGAAAAGCAGCATTTACATATTGGTCATTGTAATTATAGGACTGGTACTGTAAGTTTGTCGTACAGAAGACAGAGGAGAGATCTATTCTCTTCCATTTGTCTTGAGAAATTTTTGCCTGGAATAATGTGTCCATTAAAAAAACCCAGTTAAAGAGAGCCCAAAAAAGAACAGTAAAAATATCAGATAATCAGTCAACAAGGCCTATGAATGCATTACAAGAATATGCTTTTATACAGGCTGGAGAAAGCAGGATAGATGTGGGACAAGGTAGCAGTCTTTTAATAACCTTAAAAAGTTATTACAAAGAGAGAACAAACGGACTAAATTGGCAGCAAAGAAGATTTAAGTTGAATGTAAGAAATAAAACCAAAGAGGCTGATAAGAGAATCCTGTTCAGTGGGGGAATGTAAAAGCAGGCCATGCGCACTTAGTCTGGTCAAAGTGTAAGCTTAAGCCCGTTTCTGAGGAAGGAGAAGGTGGCCACTTGTGGTCTCTTCTTTCTGGCAGGTTTATGAGTCAAAGTGGCAGCCAGAGAACTGAATTAACGAGCACCTGCCAAAATCACCTCTGGGAAGTGCTTTTCTTATCAATCATCTAGAAATATTGTTGCTGTTGTATCACACTGATGTCGAGTTTACTTTCTGTCACTGACTCAAACTCTGTGATTGCTCCTAGAAAAGTGTGTTCTTGGAGGACAATTCCGTTATGATTTCAGAAATCCAAAGGAAGATCTTGTTTTAAGTCCCAGAAATGCTTATAACTGATTTTAATCCAGCTTTTGAACCAGCTGAGATATGCCTCTTGCAGGAGTTACTCCTGGTACTTAGCAGAGGAAACACAAGATGTGCTGGACTGATGGGCATTCAACAGAAAAAACAAAGCAACAAGTACTGATTGCCACCACTTATCAGGAGGCAGAGTCCCAGGCCCAGATATGCCAGCCTAGTGTCTAGTCTGGGAGGTAGGTGCTTCTGATGAGAAATTTGTAGTGTAATAAGAAATATGGAGTCTCCTGGTTTGCATCCAGATCCAACATTTGGGTAACAGAGATGACCATAATATTAAGCCATAGTTGATTACAGTGATGCACTTATACTGACTGGTCTTTTCTTACCAACGTCTCCCATTGCAAATCTCCACAGAGCTTTATAAAGAAAACAGCATTTTGCGGGCTTTCTAAGCTCATGTGCCTTTTGCACACAGCTCTATGCACTCATACACCTCTCTGTAACCACTGCTTGCAGTGTTTGGCAAGGTATATAAGAGATAAGGTTTTATTAGGCCAACTATTACAATTTGTAGAAATTGTTCTCATAGGCAGTAAATTCTTTCAGGCTGACAAGCCCTCAGCTGGTTCTGAGGAAAAAAGACTTTTTCCTTCAGATATGATACAGAAATTCAGAAGTATCTTTAGGCCTATTAGTTGCCATTGTGCAAGGTGATGTCGAGGCAATATTTTAAAGGCATTATTTTGTGCTTTCCCAGCTAGTGGTTTTCTTTATCTGAAGGTTATTCAGACTGATAATGTATGCTTGACCTTTGGTTTGGGAAGGGAGAAAATAGGCCCAATGCCTCCATCTGTATTTGCTTCCCCATTAGCATTTCCTTTCTTTCTAAATCACTCGCAGGTCTAATGCTGCCCTAACTGTTGAGAAAAGACAGGCTGGAGAAATCAGCGGGTGATCAGGGAAGCACTTGAAGGTGATGGGCTGCTGCTTCAAAAAGCACTTGCATAAATAAATCTGCATCAGAGGGCAGAAGGGAAATGAAGCTCGAAACCTGGCTGTCTGCCTGCACTCCCTGGGCCCACGGTAGTGTTACTGCTAAGTGGGAACAGGCAGAAGATATTTTGCTTTTCTCTTTTCTCTTTGGACATGCAATGGGAAACCAATGAGTTCATTCAATAGAAAACCTTGTGAACACTGGCAGCAAGAGGCATTCCTTTTGCCCAGAAGATCCAAAATACTAAAAGGACAGACTAAAACTTAGCTTCCCCTCAAGCCCTGCTGATGTCAGATGGTCTCTGACCTCCCTAGTTTTCCTCCATCAAAGTCACTGCCCAGCCTCTGGCATGTAAAGCACTGCAGGAAGGTTGTTTCAACATAACTTTTCATATTCTTTACATTTCTGGGTGGTTCAGATGGTAGAGCAATGCTCTGAGGTCTCTGGCTTAATAAAGGCATCAACTCTTTCCAGGTGCAGAAGCAACAGAGAGACAAGTGAGCTTGGAACTGCTGTGTACAGAGCAAAACACTACAGAAGACGCAAATGGCATGGGAAATAAGTCATGATAACAGACAATTCAAGTATATATGACAACAGAATTATTATTAGAGTAAAAGCCAGGTGAAGGGAGACGGTTAATAATGACTGTAGTGAGCAAGAGGAAGAGCAGTAGGAAGCAGGGAAAAAGGGAAAAAGACTGGAGGATTTGGAGGATTTTGAAAGGACTGGAGTAGGATTGCTCTGCAAGGTGGCACCATGCTAGAAGTAAAGGGGTACACTAAAGACAGCAAGAATAATTTAAGTAAAAAAAAAATAAAGTAAAGATTTTCAGATATGGACTGGAAGAAACAAGTCTGATTTGGAGAGCACCAGGTATCAGCAAATTAATTAATCAGGTAGCAGAGCTGATGTAAGCATGCCATCAATTAGACCTAGTATTGATATCATACTGAACACCATCACAGAAGCAGGATTTCAGTTCTCTGAGTTCCTAAAATATTTCCTTCAGGCTGTACATGATTCTGCATTTAAAGAAGAAAAAGAGCAGGCTTTCTTTCTTTTTTTTTCCCTTTCCTGAGCTTTGAAGTAAAGTCACTTCATTTAGTTTATCTCCCATGGCTCCCTTCTAGATGGCTTTTAAAAGATACTTTTAAAAAAGTACTGAGGTTTAATGATCTGACACTGCTCCCACTGAAGTCACTGTTGAAATTCCCCTTGACTTCAGGTTCTAAACAAGCTAATGAATAGGGTGAAAAATAAGTACAAGATATGTGAAATGGAAGCTATAACCAATGGGGATTTTAATTTCAGTTCCAGTAGAACAAGTTTTAAAATAAAAATAGAAGCCACAATACCCATTTCCTAGATTACTGCCTACGTGCTCAGATTCCTGGTCATTCTGAAATCAGCATTGTGACTACTTATTGGCTCTCTACCAGTCAATCAAATAGAGAAGAAAGGGTCTTGATTTCAGTTCAGGAGAGAATTGAGACATTTTTGTAATAAAATAAAAAATAATTAAAAAAAAAAAAATTGCAATGCTGAGCAAACCATCTCCACCAGCTCCCTTTTTGTTTCGGTCTACTTTTGTTCACATGTGTCCTAGCAGATGTAAGCCCAATTTTGTGGGGCAGAAAACACATCAAAATAACAAACTAATATTTTGGTCAAAACATTTCATGATGCAGCACCCTTCAATGGGTAAATTTCCTTCCCTACTGTCTTCATGTCGTTCACCTACACAACATTGATAGTAATGAATGCAAAATATGTTAAAACAGAGAAAATGGAATAAAAATCTCCAAACTTTCTAAAAGCTCTGGATTTCTAATTTTCAAAATAAATGAGGCATCACTCCTGAAGTATAGATGAAACAAATCTTACAGGCAGACTTACTACTACCTTGTTTTTCAGACCCTGTTAAAACCTCTTGATTAGTGGCCTCTCTTTCAGGCAGTTATTTAATTTAGTCATTCTCCTGGTCAGTTGTGTGGCCAGTTTTTATAGCTGTGATGAGACACCCACCTGTACTTTTCAAATTAATTTTCTCTAATTACTCACAAGCAGACAGCAAGTTTGGGATGCTTATGGGTGGTTGCACATGGACACTTAAAGAAAAAAGAAACAAGTAATTACCTTTTACTACGATTAGTACCTTCCAAATGCTTCTGGACATAAGTTAGATTCAGCACCTCTGCTCCTTTTGGCTACTTGTGCCTATCAACCTGACAAAGAAGAGACATATTCTTCATTAAAAATTTCATCTATCTGCTGTGAACCATGAATGAAGAAAGAGGAAGACAGCCTTCCTCTGTCATGGAGGGGTAGTGAGTCAAGGAAGGGAGAAGCCCAAAAACCTGCTAGAGCATGATACTAAACAAGAGAAGTAAGTGTGCTGGATGATTTTTTTTTCTTTTTTTTTTAAATACATGCAAGGAACTATAAAAAGCCAATAATGAATAGGCTGAATAAATAGTTGCATGCAGGATTCATGCCATTGCCTCATTAAGGCATCTGCTGATGTTTACCAGCTCACGACAGCTTAGTTAATGCAAACTGTGTAATTTCTTTCCATATTACCCTTCCAAATAATAGACATTACTCTTAATGGGAATATCACAGAAATGAAAAGCCAATAGTAAGTGAAAATTTCACGGTGTTATGGTGCTAAAGCAGTGTCAGCACCAATTTAAAAGTGTTTCCATTTAAAATTTAATGAATATGGTCAGACACTGGAAAGCAGCATAAATGCTGTGCTGGTCAAGCAATGTCCTGTTTTCTTAATTGACTTCTGTCCAATTCAATGGGAGTCCTTCCTGTCACTTCACTGGATGGTACCTATGGTCCTCAGTGCTCCAGTGTTACGTGCCTGGGAAATGTATTAGATTAGTGGTAAAAGTTGTCATGTATCCAAGGGGTCATTTACTTCTCTCTCATGTAAAGAGAGTGATTTTCTGAACATGAATAGACTGGGTTTGTGAATATTAAAAATTACTGTTATGCACTCCATAATTTATCACTCAAATTGCACCTTCAGCTATATTGGGTATGCTCAAGGATCCTCAAAGACTGTGTGATTAAGTACTCAGTAAGTTAACTAAGAGCCTGACTTCTCATTTCCTCACATCTGGAGGGATCATTTACATTTGTGAGATTTAGTACTTATTTCTAGAATATTTGCAAGGTCATAGCATCTAGGAGTCTGAAGTTACATACCTGGACCTAAACTACTTAATGGTTCATAGGCTCAGAACAAAATAATTCATCCCTACCTCAAGGAATTTACACTCCAAGGAGAAGGAGAAGTGAGCAAATGAGTGGGTACAGAAGGTTCAGGAGCGCACTGCTGGCTGGTATAACAGGTAGTAGCCTCAGCGCTCCAGCAACCGACGCATTTGCCAAATCTCTGGTTTGTTTTAATGTTACTGACATCATGGCAAAGGTACTTTTCCAAGAGGCCTTGAGGGAGATCAATGAAGGAGCTTTAGGGTTGTGTTCAGGGAACACCTCCTGTGCCTGGGAATGACAGCTCCAGTTTGAAAGTCTACCAAGAGATGGATTGCAGGCTGGCAGCTGGGGTGATCAGAGTGGGGAACAAGCCTTCCAGCAGCAAGTGAGCAATGATAGATTAAATTGTTTTTAAACCATTTGAGACCCTCAGGTGAAAGACACTATATGATTGCAAATAATCCTGAAAAGGCAAATGCTGAATATAAAGCTGTCAATGGGACTCCTGGAGCAGGCAGGGCATGCACCATGGCTTCCACCGATGCAAGTCTGGTGTGGCAGGACATCTACTCCCCCCCCACCACCACTGATAACGGGTGCATAATGAGATGATAGCCCAAAGGGCTCAAAGGCCCAGCTGGAACCGTCTCTGGCGCCTGAAGGCTCAAACCTCAGCTAAGAATCTACATCTTAGTCTGCAGAGCTGATGTGGGGAGAGATGAAAGAGATTACTGACTTAAGAGCCACAGTTTTTACACTATAAAAGATTCACTGAATCACCACTGAGGCAGAAGCCTTGTACACCCTGAAAAGTGTTCAAACTTCTCCCCGAAGTCTGGACACAGGTTTCATGGTTACTTCCCTGAGGATTGAGTGAAAGGATGTGTGCTCCATCAGCAGGTGGATGGTAAGATACATTGAATCCTAACTTAGACTATTTCTTCGCTAGCTGTAAGTGAAAAAGGTACCTTATCGTGCACTGTATGTTACCCTACTAGTAGTGTTTTTCTTTGTTTTATTCCTGTGTAGTATTAGTTTGCTTTAAGTCTTTATGCCTGTGAGTTTTCTTGTCTATTAATAAATTCATTCTATAATAGACAGAATCAGTCATTATTAAAAGAACTTACGAATGAGAGTGGGTTTTGGGGTGCTGGCGGCCTCAATAAAGGTACTACCTGCTGCCAGAGGCCTGGGCAGGAGGTAGTGTTAATTTAAACGCCCACATCTGATTCGTGACATCTGGTCAGCTTCTTTGTCCTGTACAAGTGTTCCCTTTCCTGTCCCACTTCTTGTTATCTTTAATAATTAGAAAATGAAATAAATTTAATACAGTGAATACATTGCTTTTTAAGAAAATTGAATTTCTCCTCAACATTAATGACAGTTATTACAGTTTTTATTTGAACCTGTCTTGATTTTATTTTTCTGATGTTTATTTGATCATTAAAATGTAGGCTAGGGGGAACATGAAGTAAAATCAAGTGTGCCTTGAACCTAAATGTATCTTTTGTTTCTAACACTAGGCTTTTTTTGTGACCAAGGGAAAGAAGCAGCTCAGAAGTCACAATATGAATCATACTCTGCAAAATGTGTTTGAAAAGCACAGATTATGTATTTCGGAAATTCCTGTACAAATCCTGGCAATTTTGACCTCTGTAATCCTCAGGAAACCAGATTTTACATAGCTCTGCACCACACATACTCCCAGGACCAAATTGTTCCAGATGACTCCACTCCCAAACCCAGTAAACTCTGCACCGTTCCTTCTCCATACCTTCTCCATACCTTAGGCCAAACTTAAAACAAATTGCTCTGAGCCGTATGGGAAATGAATCTGACTCATGGTTATTCACTCTGTAAATAGACCATTAACTCTAAGGCAAGGGTTCAACATAGATATATGCAGTAATTTTTATGCTTTTGGCATTATAATTCATGGGCCTGCTATGTAAGCAAATGTGCAGAAAAATGCACGGACATATTTGCAGAAATCCCTGACCACCTAAAATGGATGGGAATCTTACTGAAGATTCTAGTACAAATAGGTCACATTATTCCTTAAGCTGATTACCACCAGTCATATTGGTGACAGTTTGCCACCCTCCTAGTTTCCCTGGAAAAGCAGGATTGATGCAGCTTTTGAAAAGCAGGAAGGGAGCAGCTCTTCCATTACCAACAACATCAAAATTCTGGTGTGGTTTTAAATGTGTTCAGCCATCATTTCCTTCTCCTGGTAAGATCCTGGGTGCAAGATAAAAGTAATTAAGTGTTTAATGAGGTTGAGAGAATGATGCACTTGGCAGGGTTTCACATATTAAGCTTTGAGCTGTACAGAGAGGGTCTAGTCCTGATAGAAAATATATACCTGCAATTTGCTAATGACTTAGTGGAAATTGTGGTTGCTTGGTCTCTTACACAGCCTCCACTTGGAGCTGGCCCCTTGAAAGCACTAGCTTGGCAGGGCTGAGAGAGCAAGCAGTTTGTGCAAACCATTACCTATGCAAACTTGCCATTTTGGCTGATAATAAGAGACAGTGGGAAGAAAATAATTAGACTAACCATGCTGAGTGTCCTCATCAAAGGAAAAAAAATCAAGCCTAGAAATATGAGTGGGGTGGTTTTTTTGGTGGGGTTTTTTTTTGGTTTGGTTTTTTTTTTTTTCAGTTGTAATCTTCAGACTAACAGAAAAAGAGGCAATGAGAAAACAGAGATTTATGTCAGACTGGAAGTCCTCATTATCAACCCGCTACCCTGAGATGGAAAAAAGAATTCCTGCAACTCAGTTCTTCACAAGTAAACTCTGATTGCTAATTACTTGCTAAATTTCCTGCTGATGTTCCCTGAGTGTAGGCAGGCTTGATGAAAGTTTCTGACGCTTGTCTTGTCAGCAGGAGAGAAGAAAAAGTGTGCCAGATTAGTTCAGAAAGGACCCTCACTGCTCACCACTTACATTTTCACTGAACGTGCATTGGCACTTGTCTGCCACCAGTTCACAGCATCCCATCCACCTTCCTTCATCATGGACATTTGAAGTACAGCTGCTCAGCTTCTCTAAAAATGTATGGCAAGAAAAAACTCTGAAGCAAACAAAAATTGATATCATGTCATCCATCTTCTATAGTCTCAAGAAGAGAGGAAAACTTGCATGTCAGAAAATTATTGTAACAGGTACAGTCACCTTTACCTGTCTTATCACCTCTCCTCACACTCATCAGCCAAGCTAAAAGTAATAAATTATCGCTGTCCAGTGTAATTTAACCTTTGGTATTCAGATGTTTCCCAGCACATTTCTATCTGGAGAGCTGCTAGGACAGTATTTCCAATACTTCTGTAACAGTATGACGCATCTATATAGAGAGAGGCCTGTGGTATCAGAGGTCAGTTTTTCAATGACATTGAATGATAACTGCAAAATTGTGTGGGAGGAAAATTGCAGAGGAGGAGCAGGGACTGGAATCTGGGTTCTCTGTGCCACAGGGAGGCCTCTGTACATTCTAAGTACATTAATAATCACACCTAGTGTCCTTTTCCTTCCTGAAAAATATTATTCCATGTAACGTGGAAGGGTTTTAATGGGAGGAAGTTAGAGGACATTTCTTGTCCTCCTCTCCTTTTATGTCAACTACTGTAATTAGGTGATAGTCTTACAGTTATCCTTTTTTGGGAAAAAGAAGAATCAGTATTTTGGGGGTTGTGTGAGTCATCAGCTACGCAGACTTAACACCTGTAAATCCATGGGCCCTGATGGAATGCACCCATGGGTGCTGAGAGAGTCGGCAGAGGTTGTTGTTCTGCCACTCTCCATAACCTTTGAAAAGTCATGGAGAATGGGAGAGGTGCCTGATGGCTGGAAGAATGCCAATGTGACTTCTATCTTCAAAAAGAGCAAGAAGGAGAGCCCAGGAAACTATCAACTAGTCAGCTTCACCTCCATCCCTGCCATGATTATGGAAAAGGTCATTCTGAAGGTCATCACCAAGAATACAAAAGAAAAGAAGGTCATCAGGAATAGTCAGGATGGATTCATCACGAGGAAATCACACTTAACCAATCTGACAACCTTCTGTGATGACATGGCAGGATGGATCGACAAGGAGAGAGCAGTGGTTTGGCCACCTTGACTTCACAAGGGTTTTGACACTGTCTCCCGTGATATCCTTGCAGGTAAGCTCAGGACGTGTGAGCTGGATGAATGGACAGTGAGGTGGATCAAGAACTGGCTGAATGGCAGAGCTCAGAGGGTTGTGGTCAGTGGAGTAGGAGTCCTGTAGTCCATGGCATTCCCTGGGGATCAGTAGTGGGTCCAGTCTTGTTCAATTTGGTTATCAACAACCTGGACAGTGGGATAGAATGTACCCTCAACAAGTTTTCTGGTGGTACAAAGCTGGGGGAGTGGCTGATACACCTGAAGGCTGTGCTGCCATTCAGTGAGACCTTGACAGGCCGGAGAGTTGGGCAGAGGGAAACTTAATGAGGTTCAACAGGGGCAAGTGTAGGGTCCTGCACCTGAGGAGGAATAACCCCAAGTAGCAGCACAGTCTGGGGACTCACCTACTAAAGAGTAGTTCTGAGTAAAACCCACCATCTTTCCAATCCAAATAACATTGCATCTTCACTGTATCAGAGAAACAGTCATATACAAAGTTATGCTATCCAGGTACACTTGAAGAGCAAAGAGAAAATATCTGAAGGGAAGTTTGGCATCTGATCCAAAACCAGATTTTTATCATCTTTAAACAGACAAGCTGATTACTTGAGAGTTTGCAAGGAAGTTGTTATAGTTAAATGAAAGCTTCCAAAAATCTTATGCTGTCCTAGTAGTTTTTTATGCCAATAAGATCAGTCAAGACAGATAAAACAAGCAACAAAAATTTATAGCACTCAGGAAGTGTCAAGCTACTGAGAAGTGATGATGCAGTGAATTAATGACTTAGTTTATTATATTTTTTCTTATGACTTTGCATTAGAGGGGATAGCTCTATAGACACAATTTATTCAGATCACATAGTGTTCAGTGCATTAGGTTTAATGGGCCTACTTCAAATGAGATTAAAGAAGCCATATTTTTAAAAAAGTATGCTGGAATGATTAAAAATACCTAACTTATTTTTATTTTCCTTAGCTTTTATGTCTAGAATTTCTACTGCCATAAGAATTGGAAGAACGACTTTTTTTTTTCCCTAGTCAGTGTACTTTTGGAAGCTTTAGGATACTGTGCTTTCTTTATAAGAAACTTATCATGTATTCTGACCCTTCTGAAGTATTTGGAATTCAGTCCCCTTCAGTGCCATTACTTATTTTCTGGGTTATTAGATTATTTCCAAGTATCGTACCATGAAGTAAAAATGTGTAACTCTGTTCAATATATAAACTTAGTGACACTAGGGGTGAGAGAATCAAGAGTGCAGGTAAACAAATAAACCATGAAAACTTGTGACTATCTCACAATGACCTGTTCATGTGTAATGTTAAACTGCAACTTCTTGGCAAGCTCCTATTCCTCCTTCTGCATGCATCTCATTTATCTCTGTTCTGGAGGCCACGTTTGAAACTAACATAGTTTTCACAGAATCAGAAGGTTACATGGATGGTTTCCAATGTTTAGGTCTGCATGAGGAAGGTGGTGCTTAAATTTATGATTAAAGAACTCTCCTCTGGAAAGGTTTCCTTGAAAACCTGAAGCAAGAAAGTGCTACAACTTTGAGAAGGAGAGAACAAAAGAATGGGAATTAGTTATTTTAGAAGTTTGCTTACCAAATGGAGGCTTTGTCATGTAAGTGAAACCCAAGCACTAAAATTCAGACATAGTTTTTGCCTTAAAGCTGCATTCTGCAGCAAAACTCTCTAACAGAACACCTCTGATGGAAGTCTTGGGCAAAGAAAGAACATTATTGTGATCTCACTTTGTATCAGCTCTTGCATTCTTGAATTCACAATTGCAAATCTGTGTACAATATCGTAGATGAGCAGCCAGGCTCAAAAGTTACTGGGGCATTATGGAAATGCCACTAAAGCCACTGCTTGAAAAAACCTGGTTTAGTGCATCTGCATCTAAAGACTTGCAGCATGGTGCCTGGGATAATCATGCATGTTTGAGAAACTGTCCATAGTTTTTCAGATCCTCAGAATGCATTCAGTCTTAAGATCAAGAAAAACAATAAAAATTTATATATTCTCATACAAAACTAATCACACCCTTTTGTGTTCTGTTGATCATTCCTGTAAAGAAAAACTTTTCTTTCCGGTACACCAAAACCAAGATGTGGCGGTGGCCCAACCCACTTTCCAGGTGAATGACAAGTGGGTTGATTTCCCCGCCCGAGACTCCACCTCTGAGGGCGGATCGGAGGAGGAGATAAGGCTGTGATGCCACCGCCTACTAGGTGTTCCCTTGAACATGTCTCCTCCCTGGTTTCTAGAACCCTCTCTCTCCCCCGGTTCCTTATTAGTTAGTAGAAGTTATGTTTAATAAGTAGTTCATTGATTATTCTATTAGGCTCTGGAAAGTTCTGTTTTGTTACATCCCTGGTTGGCTAGTTTAAACTAGTCCCTCCCAATATGTTTCCCGGTTGGTTGTATGTCACCCCCTTGTCATTCCCTAAGTGGTTGTTCCTTTACTCCTCCCTTTTCCCCACTCTTCTATTTAGTTTCATGCTAATTAAACCAGAGAGGCCAGACCAACGGCCAGATTCGGGTGGCTAGTTCCCTCTGAGACTTTATTCCAAATAAATTGCTTGGAATACACTAGAGCCTGAATCCTCCTTCGGTCTTTACCTTCGCCTGCTGCGGTTTTTCCATCTGGGCTGCACCAGCCTAATCGGCTGTTGGCAGATAGCCTCAGGGCGAGCTGTGGCTCCCGGGGCAAACATCTGCGGTTTGAGCTGCATAGAACCCTGCTCCGTGCCGTCGCACCGGGACCTCCCGGAGTGTCCAGAGTAAGAGGACAGCAGTCGCCGCCTGCCACGCCACCGGGCGGCTAGTGGTCAGCGCGGCACCAAGATGTTCGGTGAATGTCCCTCCATACTGTCCAGAAGGTGCTAAAGGGAGAGTAAGTATTTAACTCACTTTTCCACCAATCTCTTTGAGGCACAGCATGGTCCTGTAAGCCCCCTAGTTCTCTATCAATGACCACAGCCTGTTTTGGGCTACCCTTAGGAGCACCTGGGGAACCACATCCACATGCTCCAACCTTTCAGCTGTAAGATGTGACACACCTCATCAGGCAATCTGTGTAAACCTCTGCATCCAAGTGTGTGGCTCAATCTGTCCTGAATTTGTAGGGTATGTTTCTATCAGGGTAAGTTTTGGTCTCACCTACCATATAAAGATTTTGTAGTCAATCCTGCCAAGAAATTGGAAGGAAGCTAATTCTTTTGCTACTACCAGAGCCTTTTAGTTTATTTCCTTTGCTGCCTGGAGGAGGTTTTGTTCCAAGCTAAGAAAGACCTCAGAGCCCGTTATTTTTTCCCCTGCATTTTTCCCTCAAGGTTGGTCAAAATTTCAGCGCTTAAGATGAAGAAAGCCACAGGATTCTTGGCCAAACTGGCCCACTGCGTAACAGCAAAGTGAGAAGCACAGGTTTGCTTCGTTCATTGCATACCAAGTCATGCCACATCGCAACTAGAAAACTATTACTGTATTTAAGAGGAGAAAGAAATAACTTCTTAATTTAAAAATGACTTTTCTGTGTTAGGGATTTGACAGGGAGGATGAAGGACTAGAAGAGATAAAGTGTCACTCTGCTGAAAAAAATCATTTTGTAAACATGAAATATTGATCTGGCACATATTGTGTGAGTGCTTGCTGTACGTGTATATTGAGTTCCAAATGTTTCACATTCAGAAAAGCTAAGTTAGAAAAATCACTCACAGGGATGCATACACAGAAGTCCACAATCTGGGCTGTCTGGAAAAGCATGAAATGTTTATCTAGACAGGAAGAAAATTCTCTTCCATATTGCTGAATAAGGTTTTTGTGGTAAAAGTTTTGTGTGAGGAGCATTTAATGCTATCTCAAGTATCCTTGATCTGCATTTTTATAGTTAATTAATAGAGCTAATCTGACAAGTGCTTTTATTGGAATCTGTCTTCTGTTTTTTCTCTTTCCTTTTGCTAGACTTCAATAGAAATTTCTTTTGCAGCCCTGAAAACGGGAACATTTACACCCACGTATTTTATAGCTCCATAATTTAAATGTGCTGCCTCTAATTGTTTTTTGTCTCTGACCCCTTTGCAACATCTTTAAGACTTCCTTATATTACCAGACTTACATGAAATGGTCATAGTCTAAATGCACAGAAGACTCAGAAGAACTTAATTACAGATGTGCCATTAACAGCATATTGATTTACACTTAAGAGGATTAATTCTTTGGTTTTTATAAATAATCTGGTGCAACCTGCTCAAATTTTCACTTCTACCTATATCTCTCACCATTAAAAAAGAAAAAACAAGTTTTAAGGTCTCTCTGTTTTTTGAGGCTCTAGGCTTTTTGCTTTCATGCTTTTCTTTCTGATCATGAGGGTTAGAAAAATATTTCTACAGATACAAACATTTCAGATTCTGAAGGAATAAAATAACTTAAGAACTGATAATTTGAGAAAACAAGTGTTGCAAGACTTATGAAGAAGCACAGAGAGCTGGCAATGTACAGGTTAAACACAATGCATATGTTTGGGTAAATCTAATTCATTGGACAATAAAGATTTTCTAACAGACCACATGAATTTTTCATGGTGAGGGTACAATTTTGTCAACATTGTACAAACACTGATATATGTTAATGTCAGTTATGTACTTTTTATATGCAAATAATGTAAGCATTAACAATACAGTCACAATGACACCAGAATCAATACATTATAAAAATTTTGAAAGTGTCTACAGAGCTTTAACATAAAATCCCCCACGACTTCAAAAAAACCCATAATCAAAACTATAGCAATGACAGCCAAGGTAAGAGAATGTTCTGTTCATGGCTGGGGAGGAGAAGGAAGTGGGTAAAGAATGGAATCCCCATTGTTAGTGCTTCTCACCTCTAAACAAGAATTATTCTTTCCCCAAAGTGTCACGATTACAAAACAAATCTCAGCATCATTCATTTAAAGGATGCAGCACAATTGTTTGCTAAAGCATTATTAAACTTTTCATTCATGAAAGGAAGGAATGATTGCAAAAGTACTAAAGATGAGAGCAGCCCTCTTCATGATGGTGAAGAGGTGATGGCAGCTGAGGTTGTGATAGTTCAAGGAAAATTTGCCTCAAGGATGCAGAATATTTTGTCACATAAGATGCCAGAACGCAAAGTCTGTATGAGCATGGATAATCTTTGGAAGGAGAAAACCACCATCTCTCACTGAGGCATGTCCTGTTTTGCTGGGGAGTGGGGCCACATAGACAGGCTGGTGCATGGTGACCTCTGTACCCTTGTTCTTGTTGCTGACAGAGAGATGAAAGCAATTGCACCTCCTTCTGTCAGTTATCACTGCAGATGCACATCCACGACCCAGGAACTTCAGGCAGGTATTTCTGTCCTGGAGACAGAGCCTTTGTGCTGCTTTCCTGGAGGTGGCACAGTTCCTATCCAGGAACAAAAAGAATGCTTCATGCTCACTCCCCTGGGAATACCAGGTGGAATATGACCCTAAGATACTTCCTCCCCCTTGTTTTACAATTACAGTGAAGATCTGGAGTGGAGAGGTAGCAGTCAAATTATTAATTAGCACTCTGATGACTACATCTGCATTTTTAAGATTTCATTTGATTTGCATGGGCCTGCAGAGTCAGCTGTTAAGTTGTAATTCAGCTGAGTTAAGTGTTTAGTTGTCGTTTTTTAGAAGAGGGAGAGAAAAGATCTAACAGAATTGGATCTTTGTCATTAGACCTAGGAAAAAATACAAGCCTAAAGGCTTCATTCATTAGTGAAGTGTTGGGGCCAACACTACCAAAAGAAAGGAAAACTCTTTTACAAGTAGGTGAGGAGTAAACAAATGCTCCTCAGAAATGACAAACAGATGAATGATGTGCACTGACATTTCACACATTCACGTAAAGGAGGAAATTGTGTCTGAAGTGCATCTCTTGGTTGCTGACAGGCTATCACTAAAGAGAGAGGGGCACTACTACCTAACTAATGTATGATATAATTTCATCAGAAGTTCACAAAGGAAATGGCATTTATGATTGAAAACAGTAAATATACTGTACACTTAGTGGGTGTTTACTGCTGTAGTCACAATATGTATGGAGCTTTAAGTAAGTATACTCTGATGCCTTCTCTTTCCAAAGCACTCACTTGGATTCCAGATTGCCTTCCATGCACAGCTAATCGTTCTGGATGCAAAGCATTCAGGTATTGCCTGAAGTGCTGTTCTGAAAGCAAACTCCTCTGACCAACTCTGTTTAACCCATGACAGTGCACCCTGCCCATTGCTGTCTTAAAATAGATGTTCACAAACATCCTTTAAACTAATAACTGCTTCCTGCATTCAGCTGAATCAAAATCAGAAGTGAAGACTAGAAGAACCTGACAATTGAAAGCCAAAGCAGGTTTTCCATTTACTTTTGGAAATGCGAAAGTCCTTCTGCATTGTCTCCGAAAAGTTACTATTGCAGTACACATCACATGGGCAGCTATAGTTTTTTCCTTCGTATTAACAGGACAGCAAAGTTGAGAAGATCCATGGTCTGGATCTGGGAGACTGCCAATAATTTCTGTATTCCTGGATGAAATTTATAATTACCACTCACTCCCAAGTCTGGTCTAAAATCTGGGGGAATGGCAAACTCCCACCTCTGAATGGTGATATTTAAAATAGTTAAATTAAATTCTTCCTTGGATAAAAATGAAAAAAATGAAACTTTTCCCAGGAATCTGTCCATGTCTTCATTGCATTAGGAATTAAATCCTTTCACCAAACATTTTGTTAAGAAGATCCATACAGTATTGCTAAAATAAACAAAGAAATCATAGAAGCATAGAATAATTTATGTTGGAAAAAACCTTCAAGAATATCAACTCCAACTGTAAGCCTAACACTGAGAAGTCCAGCACTAAACCATGTGCCTGAGTGCCACATCTACACCATTTACACATCCTTTAAAAACCTTTAAGGATGACAACTCCCCGTGGCAGCCTGTTCCAGAGCTTGGCAACCTTTTTGGAAGCCATTTTTGCTAATATTCAATCTAAATCTCTCCTGGCACAACTTGAGGCCATGTCTTCTCATCCTACCACTTTTTGTCTGGGAGAAGAGACCAGCTCCCACCTGGCTATGGTCTCCTCTAAGGTAAAGAGCAGTAAGATCTCTCCCCAGCCTTCTTTTCTCCAGGATAAACACCCCCAGACCCCTCGGCTACTCCTCATAACACTTGTGCTCTAGACCCTTTCCCAGCTCCATGGCTCTTCTCTGGACTCGCTCCAGCACCTCAATGTCTTTCTTGTCATGAGGGGCTCAAAACAGGATTCAAGATGTGGCCTCACCAGTGCCAAATACAGGGGGACAATCACTGCCCTGGTCCCACTGGCCACATTATTTCTGATAAAAGCCAGGTGCCATTGACCTTCTTGGCCACCTGGGCACATGCTGCTTCATGTTCAGCTGTCAACCAGTACCCCCTGGTCCTTTTCTGCTAGGCAGCTTTCCAGCTGCTCTGCTCCCAGCCTGTAGTGCTACCCAAGAAAATGGCCTGAAGTTGTGTTAGGGGAGGTTTAGATATTAGAAAAAGGTTCTTCACTGGAGGGTGGTTGGGCACTGGAACAGGCTCACCAGGGAAGTGGTCACAGCCCCCAGCATGCCAGAGCTCAAGAAGCATTTGGACAGTGCTCTCAGGCACATCATGTGGCTCTTGGGGATGGTGCTGTGTGGGGCCAGGAGTTGGGCTAGATGATCCTTGTGTGTCTTCCATCTCAGCTTAGTCTATGATTCTGCAACCCAAGGGGGGAACCCGGCACTCGGACTTGTTGATCTCATACAATTGATTTCAGCCCATCAGTCCAGCTTGTCCAGATCCCTCTGCAGAGCCTTTCTTCCCTCCAGCAGATTGACACTCACACCCAACTTGGTGTCATCTACAAATTGGCAGAGGGTGCACTCAATTCCTTTGGTCATTGATAAAGATATTAAAAAAGACTGGCCCAAATACTGAGCCCTGAGGACACCACTGATGGATGTAACCACCCACCACCAGTCTCTGGACCCGGACATCCAGCCTGTTTTCTACACAGCAAAGAGTAAATCCATGCAAGCCATGGACAGTTGGTTTCTCCACGAGAATGCTGTGGAGACTCACTTCAGCTGTGGCATACCTGTCATTCAGTTACAGGATACAGAAGTTCCAGGCAAAAAAAAAAAAAGTAAATATTGTCAGGGCTCCTGATGAATTCACAGTAACCTATGGGCCATTCCAAAGAAATCCTATCTGATTTTTCATGAATTGGAGACATTTTTCCTGATCAGGAATGGGAGAAACTTGGAATCCCAACATTTTGCACAAAGGGAAATTGTCTAATGCCAGACTAGAGTTATAAGGATAGCACTATTTGTTATTGTAAAATGTTCAAATACTGTGGAAATAAAAATTCCTAAGAATAGAGATTAAGTTGAAACTGCACCATGAATAAACTCTTTCAGTAAGAATACAAAGTTTTCACTATAAGTATTGCAACAGGGACCTACATGGACCAATTACATCCTCATACTTACATGCAGTATCACATTGCTCATTTACATTGAAATTAATCAGATTTACTCTCAAATCCTTATCTTCAGCACTGATTCCTAACAATACATCATTTATATACTTGATTTTTCCTTACTGAACTGAGCTTAGGAATTCAAATTCTCAGATACTTGAATATACAATTCATATACGTACAGCACTTTTGATGCACATCATTAAAATGCTTGTTCTTTTTAATCAATTGCTCAAAAATCAGAGTGCTCTTGAGCTGTAACACTCTGTTCCCGATTGCTTGGGCAGATAAAACTGCATGGGACAGAGAGTATGTAATTATTTACATGCTTATACTAGAAATAATTTTCTAAAGAGGTTACTGTATTATGAGAGTGTTTAATGAAGTACTTTCAGCTTTTGTGCAATTAATGCAAATTTATGTGATGAACTACTATTTTACCAATCACTGACTATGTGCATTTTAATTTTCTATCATTCCTTTTTTACTGAAAAAAGTTGTTTGCATTATACTCTTGACTGAGTTTAAATACAGCTGCTTTGAAATTTGCAATTTATGTTCTGTGGGAGGACCTACAATTCCAAAAAACCAAAAAGAAATTCAGAATTGAAGGGAAAACATCTCCAAATTTCCATTGGAAAGGAACCCTGGGTGAGGAGCAATGACTGACATCTCTTTCCTTAGCTGACTGAATGACAGAGCTATCTTGACCACAGATATTTGTTCCAACTCCTTTACTTTTTGGTTTGTCATGCATCAGAGACCGTGGTGTCAGTGACTCTGTTTGAATGAGAAGGTTTTTGAGGAAGAAACCCCAGTGCTGTCACAGAGCTGGTGACTGCCCTCGGTAGCAGGTGCAGTGTGGGCATGGCGTAAGTCACACGCTCTGGCCTCATGGGCCACCAGCGCTCTGCAGCCCAGGTGGAAAACGGGTGGCTTGCAATGCATGTGCTGTGCCTGTTGCTCAGGTGGCCTCACGCGGTAAAGAATATTGGTATTTACACCCATGCACAGGTATCTAAATGGGACAATGAGCAAGGTCTGAATCACAGTGCTGAAACACATTTTAATGGCAGCATAATTAAGTTGACATTAGATCTGTATTCATTGTGACACAACCTTAGTATTTTCTACTAAGGGGAAAAAAGTACATATTTTTGTCCACCCTTTCTTCTTATTGCTTAACCTGGAGTATTTCCATTCAAACAGGATTACAGTCCAAGCCTCCTACCTTTTTTTTTACTGTTTTGTCGTTCCATTCTTCTACCTCAGGCACATGAAGCAAGCCCACCTTCACATACAGCCAAACCCACTTTTCACAAGATTAATTTACTCCCTACAGCCATACCTTCACTCAGGATACAAGCTGATAAGTATAACACATCATTTTTCCATTTCCATAATTTTTCCTCTCTATACCAGCCAGATCTGCAGAGCTTTCACCAAGCCTCAGTCCCTTGACTAACAGAGAAGTATTTTGCTATGATTTTGTGGTCGTGGAAACTAACTGACAGTGCATTGGGTTAGTTGTTTTTTGCATACAATTATCCTGTTGAAGTACATTAGCCAAATAAATCCATCTTCCTTTTTGTATTTGTCAGAAACTGGAAATTCCCTTTAAAATATCAAAACTGTGCCTCAACTGAGAAAAAACTTCTTTCCACATTTTAAATACTTGCATCTAGCTTGCTGTAAGATGTTTCTTTCTCTTGTTTTCCCATCAATTCAGCAAGTGAAGCAAAGATAATTTATTTTCTTAACTGGTAACTCAGCCACTCCCTTTCCAGCCCTTTCCCTGTGGGGTGAAAGCAAGTCACTTGTCTCATCTGACATCCTCCCATCACTTGTACTTCCTTTGGCACTTTTAATTGCATCAGCATATTGCTGCCCATCTCCAGCTATCTGGCACCCTGCACCTTCCATATATTTCTTAACCAAATCACGTATATTTTCTCCCCTGTTGCCGCTTATGCCAGGGTATTTGCATAGTGAAATCCTTGGACTTTTACAGGTCCTTCCTTAAAAGATCGCCCTTTGCTGCAAGGCTTATATTATTTCTCACTAGTCTGGCCAGGAGTAGACTGAGGTCACTGCTTATTATCCAAGACAGAAATAGCTTATCTTTTTAATACATTTCCCTTTGGTTTTCTATTCTTTTTTTCATCTTTTGCAATTAAAGTGCAAACTTATCGGGGTGGGAGAGGTTTTTGTTCTCTGTTTGTGTAGCATTTAGTACAAGGCTTTTGGGACATGCAAATTCCTAGACCCTGCAGTAATAAAAGAATAAACACTTACAGATAGGGTAAAATAAGATAGTGAAGGCAGAATTATCTCCCAAACAAACATTATACATCACAGAAACTTAGGCCTACCCTCAACTTCAGAAAAATGCAGTAATATTAGGTCACCAAGCAATGTCTGTCTGTTTGGACAACCTTAGTCCTGGTATGACACTGTGTAATAACAATATGATTATGGAATTACAGGGATTTAAGCTGTCATTGACTCAAACTGATTCTTTTTTTCTGTCCCGTGAGGACTGTCAGAGCAAGAACAATGTCCAGGGGTAGCCAAGGAGAGATCTCCTGAGGATTCCCCTAAGCAACATTTTTCCTTTCTCTCACTGAAAATTAGAAACTCACAGCTCTGATGAATAACAGCAAAAAAGGACATAATTCCTAAAATAATTACTTTGAAAATGTCCTATGGAAAGACTTCAAAGAATTCTGATGATATATGAATAATGAAGAGTCTGTATTTTATAACAGAAGTCATTAGGGATAAATAAAAGTCTGACAGAAGGTGTAAAGGTACCTATATTTTCAATTAACTCTAACTCAAACTAAATAATGGATTTACTTGTAAATTCTCAGAAAATCCATTGCATACTCTGTAAGTACTGTAATTTTGGGAACAATGGAGCATATTTTGTGTATAGTAAAGTGACTGGATCCCTCCTTTAAGTGAAAATTTCTTTTCAGCCTCAACTTTAGAGTAGTACTGGGCACCTTCATAATTCTCTTCCTTCACTCTATCTGCAGAGTGAAAACAGAAGATTAATAGGAGCCTACAAGGAAACTCGATATATCATCAGGGGAAAAATCTTGACACATAAAGTGAGTTCCATGAATCATGAAAATACATTTCAATAACTAAGCTAGAAGGAAAAGAAATCCAACCTTGATTAGCCAATTATAAAACTATAAATGACTGCACTTTTCAGAATGCTCCTATGGCATCAGTGGAAGTTTCTAAGTAAGCCTGATGAAATTCTGTCCTTCTTATGTTAGTATTTCAGCACAGACTTTCCATGCTGTCTGATGTGGCTCTCATACTGCTATTTAAAAAAATTTGCATTAAAAATTCTTTTGGAAATGCACATGGTTTAAACATGGTTAAACAAAATGAAGAAGCAAATTCATAAACACCATGCACGGCAACCCTGCAGATTTCATCCCCACTTCATTTCCTTTTCAGGACGGTCTTCTAAAAAATGTTTTCATCAGGAACAGGAAGAAATTATATGCAAGCATAAAACTGTTATCTTGCAATTTTAACACGTCTCTGGATTTTTGACAGTTTCTGCATATTCAAAGCAATTATTTAATCTAAGTACAAGCTGTACAAATTCTAATGTTTTTTTCACTATTTCACATCTATTATATTTTATTAATTGTTCTTAACAACATGGATGGAGCTGTGATAAACTACAGATTTAACAAATTTAATCAAAGACTATGCACATAGCAGTGGACAGTGTTTCTGTAGGAATCATAATGTTATAATTTCCTGCTCTTTCCAGTATATAGCCCTAATATTTTATTAGCATATGGCCTGGGTAAGCTTTTTCAATGTTTTAGCCTGGCTTCCTTAGACAGTGTATCAAACCTCTGTCTTTGTGCTGTGGATCTGCTTGTCTGTCCTTCTTCCCTCTCTCAGAAACTGTAATCTGAACAGGAAAGCCACAGAGCTAATGGCAACCCCAGATGTTATGCAAGAAGCTGTGTCTGAGCGGCAGGAAGAGATCCAGCCTGGTACCAATGAAAAGGCAGGTTGGAGATGGCGACGGCACATCCTGTTTGGCAGTGCCAGTGTTAATGTGTGCGTGGGACAGGGTGTGGGCACACATGCAGCTGCTGACAGCCACCCACAGATGTCTCCTGGAGCAGAGCATGCCACAAGGGGCATGAAGGGATGGAGTGGGAAGGCAAGACTGATGGGCAAACACCTTGGGTGAAACCATGTTTCATTGTTCTTTTGGCCAATGAGTAAACTGTTGAGTTTTGTTATGCTAGCTCCACAGTGACAGTGGGACTGAATAAGATCTTCAGTTTGCCCCAAAAGCATCCAGGATTCTTGTGAGATCTCCCACCTAAGAAATTTCTAGATCCAAAGCTACACAGCTTGCAAGACCAGAGGATAACAAAGGCATGAAGTCCTTTGATATTTACATATCCATGGCTATGTATTATTTTCTGCACTCAGTAAAGGTAAATATGCACGTAATTTGGAGCTGTATTTTTTCTTGATTATGAAAGGGTTAAAAAGAAACACATTTGCAGCACAGAGGCTGAACGACCTTGTGGGGAGCATTCTGGCCTGTGCCAGCAGTTCTTTCTTCCTTTCCACATAGCTTCTAATGGAAAAGTACTGCCTGCCCTCTGTAAATTATTAATTTCTTCATGTTATCAGATACTGTTGATAAAAAGACAAGTGGCCCCTGTACTGACTGTGT
The DNA here is from genome assembly GCA_013397815.1 of Aleadryas rufinucha. Classification (NCBI taxonomy): domain Eukaryota; kingdom Metazoa; phylum Chordata; class Aves; order Passeriformes; genus Aleadryas; species Aleadryas rufinucha. The sequence goes on along the minus strand of VZTH01008197.1, from coordinate 34,742 downwards.
GGGGTAAAATGAATAATTGCTGATTCCCTTTAAACTCTGTATAGGTTTTCATCTACTTTCTACTGAGCTCGGCTTTGCACTGTGCAATAGACTGTTACACACTTTTAGCTGCTCACAAGTAACTCCCTATGGAATAAACCATTACTGCTTTCATTTTAGGTGCTGACTTAGACGAATGACTTTAAATTACTTACAACCTTCAGCTGATCTAAGATGTCAAACAAACTTTAAACTAGTATATGTTCAAGGATGTGTGAACCTGAAAACAAGAAAAGGCGGAGGCGCTTTTTCATTAGTCGCTGCTTTGTATGTGAAGGAAGGTCAGCCCCTGGAGCGGCTGGGCATGGAGGCAACACACACTGCTGCTCCAAGTCAGTGCTCTTAGCTATTATTAATACAAACAACTTAAAGCAGTGCCTCTGATAAAAGCTCGATAAAAGCTACTGAGATTAGGGATCATGTTAGCTAGTGACGATAACATAAATTATCAAGTGGAACAGCTCCAAATTAGGGCATAAAGGGACCCATTTAAGAGGGATTATACATCAGGTTCCAAAAGAATGAGGAAGTGATGAGAATAAAAGCACATAGCAGGTCCAACAAGTGGTACTTTTTGCAGGACTGCTGTACCTCAGAAGATTATATTTAACTTTTCAGGTTAGGCAGTGGAAAGCAAATGAAACTGTAACAGGCACAACAATAAGGATGAGCAGCTGTCTAAAATGCTGTAATATACTGACAATGGCACTTAAGGCATATTCATGAGGGACAGCACCTTATTTTGTACCGCAGAGAAATGAATTAGGACTAGCAGCAGACAGTCTAACTAGTGAGGATTGTCTTCATAGTATTCACTTTAGTTCTTCAGCACCCCTTCAGAGGTTATACTGCCTCATCATTTGTCATACTACTGCTGAAAGGTAGGGAGCATTTCCAGACCAGATTATACTCTTGATCCTCTGAAGAAGAGAAATATCAGGTAGCTTGGTTGCACTCATGTCTTCCAAAGGGGCTTTCAAAATGAATGGCAGATCAAAATCACAAACCGAATTAAACTTCTACCTGGGTTTCCCATTACATTTACATACATTTTGAAGGACTGGGGCAAGGGAAAACATCACTCTGTGCCACGAGGACTTGCAGTGCTCCTTATGAATTTACCATTCTCCCTTTTAAGCATGGTAGGTTTCTGTGGAGCAACATGCCTTATTCACTTGTGTTAGCCTTACTCCAGCTATTTGTTCCCAATGATTTTTCTAAGCACTTGCCAGAATCAGATGCTCTACTTTTCTGGAACCACTTCAAACTGAGAAAAATTAGCTGTTTGAATATTGTTGTGGAGGAGAAAGTCCTGCAGACATAGTCCTCAGAAAAAGGAGCATCAGATCTAGCTGACATTTATAACACTAATTAATCCACTTTACTAACCAGACACATCTACTGGCAAATTGAGTGTGCTTGCTAACAACTTGAACTTGTAGGAAATAGAGGGCTAAATGGGGTTTTCTGTAGATGGGCCAATGTTCTTTTGGTGGAGCTACAGGGAACAGCTTGTAGAATTTTCACAATATCTGTTTCTACATCATACCACTAACGCCTGCAGTTAAACAGCTAATTAATCATATTTACCCTCAAAATAGTATTGTTGTTAAGTTCAAACTATTAGACAGGAAAAAATAAATTTCTGTAAACAACAACATTCAAAGCAGATCGTAACCATGAAGATCAGTAGATTCACTGAGTACTGCTTTGGGGTATGGGTGGAAGGAGGCAGAAAAGCAGGAAATAAATGTGGGCTCATATATATGGTGCTCTGAACAGAGGATTGGTTGTGCTCTTTTGCTTTAAGAATTGTCAGAATTAGACTTGGAGCAAAAGCCTTTCAAGTTGCTTGGCTCCAACTATGTTCAGAGAAATAAGGTTTTATATGTTTTTCTTGTAAGTAATTGCCATAACATCAGCGACATTGGAATTAAATTCTTGAGAACTTGGAGACAGTGCTAAAGCTTTGATTTTCAACCAAAAATTCACTCAGATGAAAAAAGAGATAATGATAACACATATTACCATCGTATTCCTCTTTGCTGGGAGGCCCAAAAATTAAATGGATGTGTAAAATGCCTTGGCTTTTCCATATTTTAGTTAGTCTGTCCAGTGATGTTTGAGGGAAATTCAGACTGTGTTGTTGCACTGGTTCCACAGCTAAACTGAAGTTTTCTATACCTTATCTTGGACTTCTCATGAACATTAAAATTCTTTAAATGGTTATTTGTCAGCCTCGACTGATAATGCAACCAGTAGAGGTATGTGGACTAATCTCCTGACGAACTGGTTTGGTGTGTACTGCAGGGAGCCAACATTACAATTCAGGCAAACTACGCAGAAGCAGACTACTGTCACCTTAATAAACCTCAGAAAAATCCTAACCTGTCAATGAGGAGGATTCCTCAAAATCAGGAAAATGAGAAGCTGAATAAGTTAGTGGATATTTCACATAACAGATGGGCTGGAAACTGCCCTCACCTAGAAATGGTAGAAACTTATATCCACCTTCTCCATTGCTTGTCTGAACTAATCACAGAACCAATTAGTGATGAGATGATTGAACCAGATGCTGTCTCTGCTATCCATTAGATTCCTTACCCCTTGATTTGAACAAATGTAAGACAAATGAGAAAGCAAAGGAGACCCTATTGGATTGCAGCACCACTGTCATAAAAGATTATTCTTAAATTGTTTATTGAGTCTAGAAAGAGGAAAATATTTGACAGGAAGGAATAAATGCTGCCAACATTGATTGCTTCACATTTCAAGGGCAAATTTGAAACTGTACTTTCATCATCAGAGAGACGTGCTCATAAACACCTGCAAGAGATATGAAAATATGGCTGCTGGCATAATAAAATGCTAACCTAGAGATGCTTACATGCTGCCCATGGGAGGTTGTGGTGTGCAAGGATGGTGTGAAAAGAAAAGAAAGAAAAGCAAAATGGACAAGAAGGACCACAAGGACTAATAAGCCAGCAGAGAAAATAAAAATTGTCATAGCAGTCTCCAGAATTTCATTTTGGAAGGAGGATTGGCACGAGAGAGTTATCTGTAGAAGAAGCTCTGGCTGATAAACTGGAGCTAGAATTCTGATATTACATAGTTCCAGAAATGAAGATGGTCTGCTTGTCCAAATACGTGAATCCTGCCCTTGCCAAATTCCTTCAGGTGCATCACAACTCCCCACTTGTGGAGCTGCTTTCTTGTCCACACAAACCACCTTCTTTACCATGACACAGAAAACATGGCAGAATAGGACTACTTTCCCATTTTCAATTCCTCTGTCAGCTGCATTCCTAACTTTAAGACTTTGTTTTCTCCTGTGGAAAGTCTCAATCCTGCTCTGATGCCTGGTGCTTCTTGGCACTTACCCTGCCATGCTGTTGCTGCTATTTACAGCTCTCCTTGTTTTTTTTTTTCAAATATCCAAATAAAACAGAGGTTTCCATGTGTGAACAATGCAATGTATTCAAGGAAAAACCAACAGTAATAAAAAGTCTCAGATCATTCAAAGGAAAAATAATGGATTATGGGAGAGGATGGAAAGAAAAACTAGATTTAGCATTTTTCTCTCTGAAAAGAAAGAACAATCTAGTGAAAAAAGGAGAAAAATATAAATTGTTCATAAATTAAAATGTCAATGACTTAGTCCCTGTAGAGTGCATGTCATCTTTACTACAAATATTTCTGATTATAATATACACATTTCCATGACCGCTGTCTTCTTTTCTGTTTGTCTTTATACAAACCTACCGAAAAACTTCTCTTCAAATATTCTTCATATTCCTCAAACATAAAGTTTGCTATGGAAGTTTTCCTAGCTCAACATGTTTTGCCTGCCAGCACTTACACAGGCAGCCTTTGTAAGTTAATTATTCCAGGTGGCTTAATTCTTTATGACAAATAATAGAAAGGTAGAAAAACACTCATTATTTTTCTAATCCTTACAGAAACTGAGCGCTCAGCCGCATTAACTCTTGTGTGGCTTTTCAGAGACTGTAGGCACTTTCATGCCTGGAAACAATCTAGTTTATAGCCCAAAAAAGAGACTGAGACAATCCTTATGCTGAAATCAACAGCAAAGCTCTGTTTGTCTTTCTTGATTGGCTAAAGTTACTCCAGTGGCTCAGTCCTGGAGTTCAGAGCTGTCTTGGTCAGATTCAAACCATAAATTATAAATTATAAATGGCTCTCATGTGACAATCACATCACTGAACATCATCAATGGCCAGTGCTTCTTTGACTGTGCAGCCCAGAGGGAACAGTGTTCACCTGGGTGTTTGCATCCGAGCCAGCCCCCATTTTAGTGATATGTATAGAGATAGCACCTACTGAGCCTCTGCAGCTCCAAACAACCAGGAGGACGCAGGTGCTCATGGAGATGCTATTTAATCAGTCTTTTACCTGAGTATGTCACTAGTGACTTCAATACACACATCAGTGCTGTGAGATAGAGACTCAAACACACAGCAGCTTGCTCATCACGTGCATTTGAGTGCTTAACTTCTAAGAATACAAAATAATTAAATACATAGGTATTTCTGCATGTATAGATCTAACCAGACTGCTGATCCTTTTCTTTCTCCAACAGATTTTTGCTAGGGATAATATATTTGACCGTCAAGAAAGTTAGAAAAAATGTGTATCATCATTCCATAATTTATCACAGCCAGTTTTCAATCAAGCACTTGTTTACTCTGATATTTTTATTACATTACTGCCCACATTATTAATGTTGTTTTCAATGTAGACAATTTATATTTATATTAATAACAGTTAAGAAAAAGTGCCTCTACTGTAATGTTTCAGAATAAAATTGACATCACAAGTTGACAATGCCCAAGATTCTCAAGATGAAAAGCCACAATGTCAGTTTGACAAAAATATTTGTTTGTAGTTATGTTCCGCAAGATTGTTTATTTAAACAAGTTCATGAGCTGAGCAGACCTGATGTACTCAGTGCTATTGTATCATGCAGAAGAAGTTGCTGTGCTTCAGGTCCTGGAGAAGGATAGGAACCTTAAATGAGGACAGGAACACCAAAGGTATAAATGTCTCCTGGCCCAAGATCTGCAATAACGAGTTACAGTGGCAGTTAAAAACTCTTGACCTGCAATTCCATAGTTTTCTATTAAAAGACTTATTTTGCTCGATTTGAAACAGATCATATTAGCCAGTATCAGACACAGGTCAGGATATTAAATGGTCTGCTAGTCTTTCATGATATCTAACTCATAGAATCATATCATACCTTAAGTCAGAAGGCACCTTAAAGACCACCTAGTTCCAACCCTTCTGCCATGGGCAGGGACACACTTCCCTAGATCAGGTTGCTCAAGAGCTCCATCCAACCTAGCCTTGAACACTCACAGGGATGGGGCATCCACAGCTTCTCTGGGCAACTCATTTCAGTGCCTTACTACCCTCTTGGTAAAGAATTTTTTCCTAACATCTAATCTAAATCTCTCCTTTTTTAGTTTAGAACTGTTTGCCTTTGTCCTATCATTATACACCCATGTAAAAAGCCGCTTTCCCCCAAAAGATTATGAGATTATAAGCCCCCTTTAAGTACTGGAAGGCCACAATGAGGTCTTCCTTGAGCCTTCTTTTCTCCAGGCTGAACAACCTCGGTTCTCTCAGCCTGTCTTCATAGGAGAGGTGCTCCACTCCTTGCATCATCTTCATGGCCTCTACTGGACCCTCTGTAACAGGTTCATATCTTTCTTGTGTTGTGGCCCCAAAGGCAGATACAGCACTCCAGGGGAAGTCTCATGAGGGCAAAGTAGAGAGGCAGAATCACCTCCCTTGACATGCTGTCCGTGCTGCTTTGGATATAGCCCAGGATATGATTGGCTTTCTGGGCTGCAAGCGAATATTGCTGGGTCACATCGAGCTTTTAGTCTGCAACCACCCCCAAATCTTTCTTCACAGATCTCTCAAGGAGTTCATCTCCCAGCCTAAACTTATGTCTGGGATTGCCATGACCCAGGTGCAGAACCTTGCACTTGGACTTGTTGAACTTCATCAGGTTCTCATGGGCCCACTTCTCAAGCTTATCTGGTCCCCCTCTGTGACTGGTTTCACTGTGGTTTGGTGCAGCCAGAAAGATCTGTCATTTGTCTTCATCTCTGTGGAAGACTTGTAATACGTGGTGATTTATGGCAGCTAGTGAAACAGTAGTTGTGTGTGTGACACTGATGCTGTAATCGGTTCCTTAGGACACAGAACAACTCAAAATATGACAAAGTTACACTGGCACATAATAGTGATTGACTTAGAAAGGAAACTTTAGTGATAACCAGTTAAAAACCCTCTCATCATGGAATTCTATAAACTAGTCAGTAGGAGAATTTTAGGCAGGCCAAATTGTTTTTTCTGTCAGCAAAATTCCCATACGAATTTTGTTAACAAGTGCTTAGGGCTGACCTGGGCAATTTCTTTCCTTTGTTGAGCTGAAGACCATGCTAGCTGCTTGTTAGGGAAGAAATACATGTTTTTGTTGTAGCTGCACTGACTCTTACACCACTGTATGCTGTTTAGCAGGGTTGCTGAACTCCTCACAGCTCAAAGAAAAGATTTGTACACTACTTGCAAAAACATGCAGGGCTCTTTGGAGGAAAACCTAGAAGCTAGATGACATATAGTGTGCCATGATTTATACCCAGTGTGGGTTATGCCTCTCCATTAGAGGTAGTCACAGGCCAGGGATGCAGTTCAGAGCTTTCTATTCAAGCCTATAAAAAAAGTCAACATCTGTCAGATAGGTGCTTTTAGCAAATATAGTTAACAACTAACACTAAAGTGCTTTACACCACTAACACCACAGAAGATTCAGATGCCCATGCTAAAAACAATCTCACCTCCGTAACTGCATAGGGTTATAGGTCTAGTATTCTCTATCAAGCATAACTTATGTGGTATAATTGTGCTGTACAACTCCGGCTGGGTTTGTTTGGGTTTTATTTGTTTCTCTTTTCCTGATGACCTGTATTCATGAATAGTTTAGCACTTCTGTCAGAGATCCTTGTAGATCTAGGAGACAATAATTATATTACAAGCATAATAGGTGACTGTTGCATTGTTTAAGTCCTAGTCAAGGTCCTGATATGGGATAATTCAATCTCTTAAGTGCCTTAAAAATCTACCAATGTACTTGACAAATGGATCCGGCTATCACTAATCAGTAGTGTGTAAGTGCTCTACTCATAGTTATTCATGTAAAACCTATTTTAAGTGCTTGCCGTGCTGGCCACTAGCCGCCCGGTGGCGTGGCAGGCAGCTGTGGAGTGTCCTCCGCTATGGACAATGCCAGTAACTCCACACGCCCATAGGAGTCTGCTCAGCGGATTGCGCGCAGGTGTTCGCCTGGGGAGCTTGCGCTCTACCCAGGGCTCAGTAGCCAGAAGCCGGTAAGGCAGGCGAGGCTCTGATGGAAAGTAGCGGCGAACGAGGACAAAGAACTAAGGAGGACCCAAGCGTTGGTGTATTCCGAGGCATTTATTACATCCCCAGAGGGAACCAACAACTTGAGCCTGACCGCCCAACAGACCTCCGAGCACAGCGGAGGAGCTCCCAGGACAGCCTGCCGAGCAGGCTGTACACGCTCCTTTATGGGGGGGGGAGCAAGGGGAGGAATAAAGGAGCAACCAATAAGGGAATGAAAAGGGGATGACAGATATCCAATGGGGTAACACAAGGGGAGGAACACATCACAACCAACCAATCATCATTACAGAACAACAGAAACTTCCAGAACTTAATAGAATAAGCAATGATCTAATTATTAAACATAAGTCACCCGAACCAATGGTGACACGGGGAGAGGAGAAGGCTCTGGAAGCCTGGGAGGAGACACATTCCCGGGTCCGCCCAGTGGGCGGGGAGGCTAGATCTCTGTCTCCTCCTCTACCCCGCCCTCAGAGGCGGAGTAATGGGCGGGGAAATCAACCCATGGGATGTCACTTATGCGGAACGTGGGTTGGGCCACCGCCACAAGTCCTAATGTTCATTTGGTCACTAGCTGTTAACAATGAAACAGAATCACGTGAAAATTCAGGTTGGAAGGGGCCTCAAGAGGTCTCCAGACCAACCTCCTGCTCAGACAAGACTCAGTTGTGAGACCAGACCAAGTTGCTCAGAGCTATATCAGACGGGTCTTGAATACCCACAAGAATGGAGACTGTGCTATCCCTGTGTGCAATTTGTGCCACTGCTGGACTGGCATGCAGAAAATGTTTCCCTTTATGTCCACTCTGAACCTCTCTTGTTTCAAAGTCTGCTGTTCCTCATTCTCCAACCATGCAATACTATGAACAACGGAGATCCATTTCCTTGATGCTGTGCCTAGGGGCATCAGCAGCTGCTGTTGAGTCCACCCACAATCACTCTCTCCAGGCTGAACCAGCCCAAATCCCCCTTTGCCTGCAATGCAAGCACTCCTGCCCCTATCATTTGGCTGTCCTATGCTGGAATTGCTCTGCTTTGTCAACATCTTTCTTATACTGTGAGTGAGACAAACATAAGACTCAGCTCTCAAAGGTGTCTATAATTGGGGTGCTGACCTTCAGCACTTCTGTGGGAATGCTTAAACTAAACCAATCAGAACTAGTGATGTGGTCATGCCTTAAGTCAATGCTCAAACTTGCTCTCATTTGATTTACAAAATTAGATTTGAAAAGTGACACTGTGGTTCTGTCACTATAAAATCATCATCTCCTGGAGTTTCTGTACAGTATCAGAAATGGAAAACAGAGCTCCCAGCTATGTATCACAGTGACAGCTCACACAACCCTCAGTTCAGTGGTAACAGAAACCTTTTAAAACACTTTTTGTCAATAAAACTCCTCAAAAGCTTTCCTAATAAATCACTGAGGGTTTCCTTGCATAGAATGTGGCACTTTTTTCCCTGGAAATTAGCTTTCTAGTGGGTGGCCTACTTGTTGAACTTCTAAACATTAAAGTCAGGGAAAACTAGGGGGATGGATGGGCAGGAGATTACTCGATTACTAACAGTGGAGGACAGGCTTACCTGATGGTAGGTTTGTGCTAGAAACCACTAGCCCAAAAGTAAATTGATTTGGTAGAAGGAACAAGCAAAGCAAAAAAAAGAAAAGGTACATTTTAAATTGCTTTTACTTTCAGGTAGCTCTAAGTGACAGTAGTAAAATTGATGCAGCTCCCTGTCTGACATTTCAAATGTCTCCACTTCAGCACTGGGTTTGTCCTATTTGTGTTTGCTTTTTATGAAAATTCCAGAGAATGCTTTTGTTGGTAGGAAAGTTTGCCAAAAGAATAAACTTCATAAGTGGAAATTCAGCTCCAGGAAGTCAACAGGGGCTCCTTTCTGACATTCCCAGATGCCTGAGAAGAGCAGATTGAAAGTAGTGATAAGCTATTTGCACCCAAAATTTGCTTTGAAGAGTAATACTATCCAATGTGAAACAGAAATGGTGCCATATTCCCTCTGTGGGAAATAAAACCAGCTCCGTCTTAATGATAAAAACACAGTAAACCCAGGCAACTAACTATATTTCTGAACTGCACATTTTGCAGACAGTCCTTACTATAGGTTGTATATCCTACAAGATATCAAGAGTGAAGATATCTTCACCTTTGCAGACTATTCTAGATTTCATGTAGGACCTGCTCTTTTTTTTCCCCCAAATATTTTCCCCTTAAATTTTCTCTGTGTTGTTCTGTGTTCTCTAGTTGCCTTGTTTTTTCTGGGCTTGATTTTGGAGAGAAAGTAGAGCTTATTCTTTCTATGCCCTTCCTTCCTTTTCATAGCAAGTTTTACTTTCTTGAGAATTTTTTTTTTTGTTAATTTTTGGGGGATTTTAAGCACTGTTTCTGTTGACTCGGGATGTGTTTTTCCTTTGGACTGTTTTTCCCCCTTCTCAATGATATCTTTTTCTTTCATGCTGTTTTTCTTTGCTCTGGCTTTCCATTTCATTCCCCTGCTAGTATGTTTGTTTTTCAGATTCTGCAGCTTCTTTAGGCTATGACTTCTATCAGCCTCTGGTACTGAGAGGGATGATATACAATGGACGGCTCCTCCGGGATTACTGTTTCAATGCACTGAGAATGCACCGAGGACTCAGGCAGACCTAATCATATTGCACAGTTTGATTGCGGTGTGATTACCCCTGGATGAGCAGTTGTTTTCTTTCTCTCACCACAGAGAGCTAGGTAGTCAGCACTGAATAAGAGAAAATTTGAATGACATCAGACAATTGAAATACTTCCTAAATAATGGATCCACATCCTGGCTATACAAACTAAGAATGCATTCCTATTGTTGTTGAACTCCTCAGGAAGTATATAGAGTCCTCAGAAAGGCCCTTTCACATGGGAGCAGATGTGCAAAAGAAAGTATTTATAGGAAATTAACCTTTTCCCCCCAGAGTTCTAGAGAGATGTAAAATGGCAGCATGGGAACATACACCATAGTAACTGCTCTAACTCAGAAATATGCTTTATATAAATACACTCAGAAGAACAGACGCTTAGAGATGCATAGGTTATGTCTTATCCTTATTTTAACATGAAGCAAGCTGAGATCCCCACTTCCTTCTAGGAAAACAGAAGTTAAGAAGGGAAAAAAGTACTATTAGGAAAAGGCTGTTATTTGTTTCAACTGCAAAGATTTCTTTTAGAGGTGGTTTTCTTTTGAACCCCAACTGCACATGCACATTTAGACCTTACATCTTCAGCCTCAACACAGGGATAAAACACCATGCGAGAAACAAGAAGGCACAGATCACTCATTGTCATCTACCAGCACCAGTGACAAGTGCCCTGGGCTACTGCACCCCCATAAGAAGAGGGGAGAGGAAGGCAGCAACAAGGCAGGAAGGTGCTGGTAGGATGAGGGTAACCTTGATAAAACCTTGTTGTTACATACAGTGGAAGAATGGTCCAGTAGCTAATGAAGTAGCACAGAAGTTAAGATACATGATTTTAATTCTCTACTCCATTACCCACTATTGCAGTAGTGATGGGACAACCACAAGATTCTGTGTTTTGACAATATTTGGTTGCCTGACTGCCACTAATTTCAAGGGAAATGAAACACATAAATGTCTTTCCAATAGCTCACACTTGGTACCAAACCTTTCCCCTTCTGGAACACCGCCTGCTCTGCCTCCTCCTATGGATTCTTGGGAATTAATGCGTCAGGGAGACTTCATGGAACTGCTCAGCATGCAGCTGGTGGAGATTGTGTTCAGCATCTTAGGTGCCTTGTAGAAAGTACAGCTGTATATGTAGTTACCAGGTATGAACTTGTAGACATGATCTTAGCACCAAGCTCTCCCCAGACATCCTCCCACACACCTATCTTGCTGATGAGCACACTTTGACCAGGTACAATCTACCTGCCAAATACCAACTGCCTTCAGCAGAAGACTTCTGGAGTCTTCCAGGAAGAATTAATTTATTCCATCTGCCTGGTATCAGTCAAATCATCCTGTAAGGATTCCTGCATACAAGGAGCTGACAGTGCCAGCAGGACGGCTGGGGTCTGTCATTACTGCCTCTGCTGTACCTTGTATCACAGCGTGCATGTAGAGAGCACTGATCTTCCAACTGCAGTTTATAGAACGGTCACTCACAGCAGAAAGCAATGTAAGTGCTTGGATCATCTGGCTTTGAAGCCATTCAGACTCAAAAGCATAAATGTAGGCTATGCAGCCAGACAGCCTGAGGGAAAGCCAAGTATTTTTGTCACTAATAAATCTGTGGGCAACTAATACCCAACTCTTCCTTCATCTGGCTCCTGTCTCACAAATGTCATAGTTTTTGAGGAGGGACTGAAGTTGAGGAGCAGCCCGGACAGTTTTTGTGATGAAACCTCATCAGATTGCTCATCAGGCTTACCATCCAATGCAAGAGAGAGGCATGGTTAGGGGAGCTGAAGGAACATATCCCATAAAAGACAGAAGGAGCAAGGTAGAGCCACGCAGGATGCTAAGGTGAGAGTTCAGGTCTGCATCCTCTCTGACACAGGAAGAGCAATGGCAGTCCATGAGGATTGCTCCTGCTGAAGGCCTGCAAGATGACAGGGGGGACCATGTTGAGGGACTAGGGACATAGGTCACCCCCAGGGAAATTGGGCTGCTACAGTCAGAATGAGACAGAAGAGCCATTCACACCTTCTACATTGTTCTTTTCTCCCCATCCCATGGAAGCAATATTATCTTGGTGATTTCTGTGATTTATTGTGAAATTTGGAGCTGAGGGGGTTGTCACAAATTTAACACTGACATCACTGTGACTTTTAGAGGAGCAAGGAGAAAGTTGAAAAGAAAGAGCACAACTATGCTTTCAATGCAGTAGCTATGGCAAATTAGGAAACAGAGTGAGATACAGATAAAATTCATATGACAAGTAAATGGGTATTTCTATGAGAGTGTTCAAAAGAATTTTTTTCACAGACAAGATAATCTTAAGATGACCATGCTGGGAATCACAGCTTAAAATAAATAGTAATAAAATTTAGAATTTATTTGTGAAAATCCAAGTATTTTCTGCTTTTTCATAAACACTGCAAGCACAAAAAATGAGAGTTCATTCCTTTTCTGAGTATTTTATTATTGCTTTTCTAGAACACCTGGGTTATTTCCTCATTCTGTTTAAGACCTTTCAATATCTCTTTATCTAAACTCAGAACCACATGGGATTCTACTTCCACTAATCTATCTTATGTGTTAGTGAAAGCTGATGGCAAGATAGGGAGAGGAGCTAAAGACATGATTTTAATGAAAAGCAATGATCAAAATATTTGGTGCACCGTTTGGAGTAAAAAATGAAGGGTACAATTTAAAATGCCTCACTAACATTCTGTTTGCTGTTGACTAGATAATGTATACACAATAATATACATTATCTTCTTGGCCACCACAGCGGCAATTTGCCACATTGAGGCTATTCAGGTGTTTCAGCAAGATCCTGGAATCACAAACTACAAGACAACCCTGAACGGCATTTGTTACAAGCTACTCCTTCAACAGACTGCACATACTGATTTATTTTTAAATGGATTTGAGTTGCCTCTGGTTGTGCAAAGAGATTGATTCCTATGCAGTGAGAGAGCTCTGCTGTATCACTTTGTAAGACTGACATGACAACATGACAGACATGGCTTCATACGAACACATTGCTTATTAGATTATGAGCAAAGCTGAACACTGTCATGTGCAGAACATATCTCCTCTTAAAAGAAAACTTGGCTGTGCTGGGAAGCAGTAAGAGAGAAGTAAGAGACATCCCTGGGTATGTGCCACAGAAGTGATACACAGGGGCTCTTGGTGAGGATTTTTCTCACTCACTGTTGTGTTTGTCCATATTGTGTCTTCTTTTTCGTGTAGATCTTTGTCATACTTTTTCCAGTCAGAAATCTCTAAAATCAACTTAGGTTAGTGAGGATAACTTATCCCTTAGATAGTTAAAAAGAGTTAATATGATACAGGACAAAGATGATGGCAAGTCAGCTCCTTCTCTTTGGAGGGAAGTTGGTACTCCATGAAAGACATATATTTCATGTCAAAACCCAGGAGGTAATTAATTCATAAAATTAGTGATTCAGATTAGCAGCTGAGCAGAAAACAATTTAGTACTAGATAAAGAGAAATCTTGCACAAAATCGATTATAAATCCTACTTTTACTGGAACTGAAACTAGTAGCCCTTGCAGGTGTCTCCATTCCCATGGGACCTGGGGCCAGGGCTCTGCTGCACTGTCTGCACCACGGCCCCCTGCCTGGGGACAGCCTCATCCCACTCCTTGGCAGAATGCAGCTCTCTCATTCTAATTACCTGGCACCCAAGTACTCGTGGCATTACAATTATTTCTAGATTGTATTTTTGGGCATAACACCTAAAGCCCATTTAGAAGCAGTTACAGGCATATCCACACAGACATGAGCATGTCAGTGCCATCTAATTGAGTTAATTAACTGAAGCACTGTGTCACTCTGATGTGGCTCTGTTGCTTCTGGGTCCAGAGCTCACAAGCTTGCAGTTATTTATGATCCCTGCATCCCATTCCACCATGAAGTTGGATAGACTCTATCATTAGTCTGAGCCAAAGATTTTGTTTCTGCATCCTACTTGAGTTAGTTTTTCTATTATTTATTTACCTCACTAAGGTACATATCCTCATGAATATACATCCTCATTATTCTGTCCTGGTAGAAAACCTTCACCAAGACCTCTCTGCTGCTTATAGATTGTATAAAGGACTCCTGAGTGCTGAATAACTGATGAGCTGGTTTCTGAGCTTACTCTGAAGTGAGTAACTAATAGTAGAGCCACTGTGGCACATAACTAATGGGAGTGAGAGCCTTCCTCTGGGTCTCATCTGGACTCTCATATAGTTTACCCTTGTTGCCATCAGTGTGTTTGAAAAGGGATTTTACTGTAGTGACTCCCATACTGTCAAACTCACCACTAACATTGCCACTGCCACGACCTTTGAATGACTAGCTCTGAGAAGTGCAGATGGGACCTTCACTAAATTGTCCCTTATTTTCTCTGAGTATTTGTTATTCATAGGTGTTCTCTGCATAATCTGGATGAGTAACATTTGAGCTATAGACTGCTCACAAACTATCCACTCACACTATCCATGTTCGTTACTCCTGTTATGTGACTTGGCTGCCTACGTTTCTGCTCTCTGATTTTTAAACAGAAGAATAACAAGGAAATATGACTATGAATTTTCACAGAAAGCATAGTTTTTACTAAAATTCATTATTTCAAAACATATGTGTTTCAGATACCTGAGAAGATCTGTGTTGTACTCTGAAAGGACTTAGACCTTGCTCGACCCTCCCAGAGACCTTACATTGACAATCCCACCACGTTTACCAATCAGTGGTGGTTTTTCACTTCGTTCAGGTCTGAAGATATTTCTTGATGTGAGGGAGCGAAGAAATTGTTACAGATATATATTAGCAGCATGCATGTAGCTCTTTCTGCAAATAAAGAAAAAGTTGTGTGCTCTCAAGCTCCTCTGCTTTTTTCTTCTCACTCCATTAATCTAATAAAATATGTTGTCTCTCTTTAGAAACTCTATTCACTTTCTGAGGGAACAGAAGGAAGCCAGGGTATTTGCATATTGAACAGAATAGAAATTGTTGCATGATGCTCCCCAAAGAGCAGATGAAAATAGGAGCATTTATTTGCAGCTGCCAGTGAAACACAGAGATATGAAACTTTGTCAGTACTTTGCCAGAAACTGGAAATCAGTAGGGAGCAAGAGCCCTGAGGGCTCTTCCTGACACATGGAGCAGATGAATGGAGGAGGCAATACAATTAGAGAAGCCATGAAATGTTTGGAAATGCCAAGAACTAGCAGACATTACAGGTCAGTGCTCTGGACTACCAAATACCCTGGAGAAAGGGAAATGACAAATTCTGGGAGTAGAGCTGAGCTGTAATAAATTTGTGGGGTTCTAGGGTTTTTCCAGTTCCATGTATTTCCAATGAAGTAAAATCAGAGTACCCATGAGGATGTAGCCAAAGCTGTTAGCAGGAAAAAAATTACCCCAGTTAAAAATCTGCATCAGATTCTGAATTTGAAGGGGCTAAAGAGGAAAGGGGTCTGCTTCCAGCCACTCAGACCAAGAAAACTAAGAGTGTGAAAAAGTGGCTCAGCAATGCATCCTTGGTAGTTAGAATTGATTTGTTACTGAAAATGTATTTTCTCTGTGATGTGGTAAGAAACAGGGGAGTAAGGGGAACAGAAATGAGATAAAAACTGGATGCTTTAAGAAACATGAATATGATATGACAAGCCAGGGACCATAATTTGTTTGTTGTGCAGAGCAATACTTGCTCAAAAGAGAGGATGTGAAGGCACTCAGTGCAGTGACACTGGCAGTGCAGTGGCTCAGCCCTGCTGGCAGAGAGCTGCTTCTGGTGCTCACATCCTCCATCCTCTTCTTCAGCCAACACTACTGTCGGTGACTACTCCTCAATTTCCATGCAATCCTCCCATCACTACCCTTCACTGCTGCAGGAACAGTGTCCTTGTTTCGACTGAAAAATGAATCACCATTAAATTTCATAAATTTTGAGGTAGGTGACCAACTGTCCATGTTTGCTGTGCTCACATGCAATACAGGAGGTTTTAAAGGAACTTCCCCATCGTATTTTCGAGATATGAGAATCTATTCTTTGTAGAAAGGTTTGTCTTACTGCCTGGAAAAGTGACATAAGACTTTATGAGCTGATTTCTACTCTAGACCAAAACAAGGACCTAGTTTCTCTCAAGCTTGTCTTGGCTGAAAAATATGGCATATTTCAGTTTGCACCTACAGAAATCTGATGGCAACCTTAGAGATGTCAGTGCAAAGACTGTCTTAATACAGCTTTAATATAGCTTCATATCACCATCTAAAAGATTGTAAAAGAAAACTGTGCATATACAAGCAAATCCTGAATGGAAAAGATGTGCAGAAAAATGCTCAATGATGTTGTCATGACAACAATGAAAGTCACTAGATTACCATTTAAAATCATCTGTAATTTGAAGCTTTTCCTAGTAAAAAATGGAAGCCGACTACTTTGACATGTGATGAGTTTATAAGAGTGAAGTGGGTTCCCTTTCTGGAAGAAACTGTACCATATTTAAAAAAAAAATTATGTTGATGTAATTGAAGACTCAAAGTAGCAAGTGATGCATTACATTACAACTAAAGGACTCACATCCCCAGGAATTAGACCGAAATAAAGTAGTTTCTAAATTTTCTAGAAAAGTAATTTCCCATATAAACCTGAAAGTTTTCATGGAGAACTGCCATTGAATACATTATAAATAAACAAAAGAATTATTCTAGAACTGAGTGGTTCACAATTCTTCAAGAAGCCTTATACAAAAGTATAGAGGTTTCAAACAACCAAAAATATTCAAGTTACTTAGCAATTTGATATCAGATAAACATGGGAAGCAGAAAGTGATTTTAGCCAGAACTCACTCACAGTGAAGATTGTGCAGGAGACGGAGCTCGCATCTCATGAAGGATTTTGTACTTTTCAATCTTGACTTGGTTCCAAATACAAATGAAATAGAATAAAATATAGGAAGGAAAACACTGAAAAAAATTCATTTCAGTTTTATAAAAACATCTCCATTTGCTTTTACCTGTTTTATTTTCCCCCTTTTCTTCATGAGTAATCTCTCTCCCCCATCCTTGGCTATGTCCATATCAATGATCTGTCTTAACCCCTGGCTATTTATTTTCTCTTCCTAATCTCTTTATTTAGCTACTCACTCACCAGTTTGGTTATTGCTCTTCCTACTCTGCTGAGACCATTTTTGTCAAAGCTCTTACAGACTTTTATATGACTTGTTCCCTCACCAGCTCTCCATTCTCATTCTCTGAAGTCTGCCAGCTATTTTGAACCTGTCAACTGCACCCTTCTTCTCCAAAGCTTGTGCTTTCTTCACTTTGCCTGCTTCTAAGTCCTGCTTTATAGCAAAAAAGTCCTCTATGGTTAGAGCAAGTTCTCTTTCCCTCTCTTGCCATCTACAACCAGTCTCTCAGTCTCAACCACAAATATAATTGCCACATTACACAGACTCATTACACTGATTGCTCTAATAAAGCCTCTTGTGTCCAGCTACACCAGCAGGGATGATTTATCTTTGTGTCCATTGACATTTCATATTGATGGACATGAAGATAAGTCAGCCCATGGCACAGTTTTCATAGCAACAAAATGGAGGAGACATACCACAATACAGTGCAAATTTCACTGCCTGGTTCCATAGTTTTCCAAAGACACTTTTTGTTCTAAAGTTGTTAATAGAGAATTTTCAGGTTATGGATGAACAGAAGATTATTCAAGAATATATATGGACACCTCATCAGTTTTGCTTGGAATACTCTGAATACTGTGCTATGGCCAAGAGTTCCAGCACAACACTCTTAGAACCTAAATTCATAAAATAGAGAGAAAAAGGAATACAAAAAGAAGATACTTACCTACAGTCACACAGCAGCACTGTAGCAGATTGCTTTACAGCCTACCAGAGTCCTGAACTACTGACTCATACGCAAGGAATATAGTTGTGTATGCATTGATTAATGTATTGTCCTACCAACTCTCTACAAAGCTAAGGAGAACAAAAAAATAATGTTAAGCTTCCATAATCCATTGCTGAAAGCATTCTTGGAAATAAACCCCTTGCTTTAGCATTTATTTTATGCCACAGTTCCTTCAGGGGCAGATTTGTAAAAATGCCCAGGCATCTAATGATGTTGACAGATTTCCAATTACATTTCTAAAAGACAGAATGTCTATAAATTCTGTCATGCAGATCTCTTTAACATTTAGGGCCTACATGAATTTCCTTTGCTCTAGTCTTAATTTTTTTCAGTGTTTTTTTTTTTAACTTTTTCTTTTTATTTTTTTTCCAGATATTATATAACTCTTCAGAGCAAAGTAGTCTTATAACACTGAATTGAGCTTTCAGAGTCTCAGCAAACCTGAGAAGAAATATATACATTGGGCCCTTCCCTATCAGAAGAAAGAAATCTCATCCCACACAAACAAGACTGATGGTCTGAGGACTGAGGTGTATACTTTACCTCTGTGCCAGGGCTCTAGAGGGATGAGTTCCCTAAATTGGAGATGTAGGTCATCAGAAATTATCAACAGGTCCTCAGTTCACTCCCTGTAGAGGGTTTGTATGCAATTTTCTACTGTGGTGCATGATGTGTGGTTGTTCTGCCTTCTTAAGCAAAGGCATTTTGGCTCCACCATGTTAAAAATCAGTACTGTGCTGTGCTACCTAGTGGTCCAGATTTTTAGTCCTGATTGCCAAGAATTGCATGGCTCAAAGGAAGTATCTTGGCTCCCCATACAACTGAGAATCCAGTGGCTGCAAACGAAGATGCCTCTGGTTTACATGGTGCCGGTGTTAGCTCTCCCAGGGACCCAGCAAGCTGGAACACAGTGCAGCTGCCTAGCCTGTCAATGGCACTGTAAGGTTTATGCATTATATGAGATGCTGGGAAAAGGTATACTCTTTGAAACCTTCAGATGAAAGCTTCTCCAGGAATGCAGGGAATGATGATGAGCATTCCTGTCGCCATCAGACCGACTGCTTTCCTCCGAGGCACCGCAGTGCTGGTTTGGTGATGTGTGCCTCAAGCAGCAAAGGCTGTGCTGTCTCCCTTCGCACAGCTGGCTGCAGATAGCAGGAAAAAACAGCTTGTAATGGGGCTGTGTCGACATTCAGTGAACAATCTAAATGAACTAATCATCTCTTGCCTGTGCACGGAGGAAAAGGAAAAGTAATTAACTCCAAGCCCAAACCCATGCTGTTGTTTTCATGGTGGCAGCACTGGCAATGTATCTGTGCTGCTCATTTACAACAAGAAGCAGCAGTCTCCTTCCATGTCCTGACTGGGCACTTAAGCAGTGAGGATTGGATCAAACAGTGTCATACAAGCACTGCTGCTCACAGCATCTGATGGCTTTGATGTAAATGATACAGGAAGCTGTTGCTCTCCATAGTGAGCTGATGTGCAAGGAAAGTGAGATCTGTAGACATGGGATTCAATTGTGGGAACTTTGTGGGTGTTAAATGAACCTGCTTTGGAGGGCTGCCAAGGGAGGAGATGCAGGAAAATCTGATGAGAGATACCAGGCATGAGAGTTAATTGTGTTTCGGAGGTTGGTGAAAAAGCTAAAATTAAACCATTATCAAAGAAAAGCTTTGGACAGTTTGTTTTAAAACAGAGTTAATGGCTGGAGCCTGCAGAAAACCTAATTAAAAGAGAAGAGAAAACAAATGGGGTTTAGGACTGCGGCAGTGCATTCAGAAACAGTTTTATATATGGATTTTCTCCTGTTCCCTGCTGTATTTCTGTGACTGAAAGAGCCATTGTGGTGAGGCTCATTAAAAAGAGTTTGTAGCTATGTAAGAGCAAGGTGTTTTGCATAGGGCTGTAACATGAAGCCCCATTGCTAATTTTCATCATGAGAAAGGTAGAAAACAGACTTTTATATTGGAGGTGATTCTGAAGAAAAGGTACCAGCTCCTTAGAGCTTCGCACTCCAGGACTGCAGAGAGATCAAAGCTGCCAAAAAAATGGAGCACTACAACTGTCTTGAGGTGGAACAGTACAACTGCCTTTTCCTAAGCTCTGTGATGATGGGTGGGAGTTAGGGTATACCTGTCTGTGCTCCAGATGTTTATATCTTAACACATCATCATGACCTAATTTTATATCTGAATAAAAGAATTGGCATTTTCAGGTTGTGATTTAGCTGGCCAAGTTAGATACCTACCTTAGGATGACATGAATCACACCCTGAATGGGCTTGTCTGCAGTGACTTGTTGAAGGAATCTAGAGAAATAGTGTGGTGTAACTATATTTACATTCAATCAGATTTAACACAGTGCTGTGAATCACCTGGAAGGGAGATTTACTGTGAATTTGAGATTGTTTCTCTTCTGACTTCCTCAGAAATACAAGTCCTAGAGAGAAGCAAGGATTGCTTTTCCTTACCGCTGTGCTTTTCACTTTCTGTGCTCAGTGGGGGATGAAACAGTTTCCAGCGAAAGTTTAGCCAAAATTTGAGACTTATGAGTTCCTCAGCTGCCTAGAAATATCTCTTGTCTGCTAAAACATGCCTGTCTTCCAGTCCTGGCCCTGCATAAGGCTCACCCTGCAACTTATGAGTTCACAAATTCAGCCTTATACAACTGTCATCCACCCTGTACCAGTCTGGACCACCAATGCTGTTGGATAGCTCATCTTCACCTGCCTGCTGTTATTATGGTTAGGGTTAGGGTTCAGAGAGCCATGGAGCCTACATCTGCAGGAACACTGGGCCTGGAAAAGGCATGGCACTGCACCAGCATTGGTCTCTGTATTGGTTTTGCTCGACCTGGTTTTTGATAGCAGGGGGGCCACAGAGATGGCGCCTGTGAGAAGCTCCTGGAAATTTCCACCACGTCCAGCAGAGCCAATCTCTGATGGCTCTGAAAGATGGACATGCTGCTGACCAGAACTGGGCCAACAAGAGAGGCTGGTAATGCCTCTGTGATGACATATTTAATAAGAAAATCAAAACAAAGTTGGGGAGTTTTGGCTTCTAGTCAGAGGAGGGGGGGAGGTGAGAATATGTGAGGGAAAACAACATGGTGACACCAAGGTCAGTGGAGAAGGAGGGGGAGGAGGTGCTCCAGGCGCCGGAGCTGAGATTCCCCTGCAGGCCGTGGTGCAGACCATGGTGAAGCAGCTCTGCCCCTGCAGCCCATGGGGATCCACGGGGAATGCAGAGATCCACCCGCAGCCTATGGGGATGGTGCCCACACCGGAGCAGGTGGGTGTCTGGAGGAGGCTGTGATCCAGTGGGAGACCCGGTGGAGAGAGAGGGCCTTGCTTCCAGGCTGGAGCAGCCTGTCCTTGGAGGACTGTACCCCGTGGGAAGAGACCCACGGTGCAGCAGTTCTGGGAGGACTGTGTGCCCGTGGGAGGGACTCACACTGCAGCAGGTGCGGTTTGGCTGCTGCTCGTGAGAGTGGACTCATGCTGGGAAGTTCACAGAGAACTGTCTCCCGTGGGAGGGACCCCACGGCTTCACAGGGAAGGACTCCTCTCCCGGAGCAGTGGAAGGAAGTCTCAGAGATGAACTGACAAAACCCCCCTGCCCTGTCTCCCTGTGCTGTTGATGGGAAGTAGGGAGGGACTGGGGGGAAAAGGTGTTTTTAAGGGCTTATTTTACTTCTCATTATCCTCCTCCGATTCTGTTAGTAATAAATTCACTTTGTAACTTTAAGCTAAGCCTGTTTTGCCCTTGAAGTGTTTTCTCCCAGTCCTTATCTTAACTAATGAAGCCTTCGTTAATTCTTTTTTCCCTTTCTCTCCTCTGCCCAGCTGTGACAGGGGAGGGTGAGAGAGCGACTCTCGTGGGTGCCTGGCATCAGGCCAGTGTCAAACCACGATAGTCTCTCAACACCATTCTAATGTGGGCCAGTAGTGATGCTTGGGGACCTCAGCCTCAGCCCCTAGCTGTTATTAGGATTAGGGTTTGGTCTCAAAGAGCCAGGTTCCAGGGTTCAAAGGCTGCGGCTCCTGGGTCACTGGGGATGCAAAACGCATGGTTGTTGGCAACCCCAGTTTTCTGTTGCTGTCCCCAGGAGGCAGCATCTACCTGCGGTGACTGGTGCCTGGGCACAAATTCCTCCAGGGGTCCTTGTCCGGAATCGCTGAGGTAATTGGCTCCTGTGGCAAAGGAGCTTGTTGGGGATGCATGGTTATGTGCTCCTTGTGGCTGCCTTGCTGCTCGCTCTGGCACTGCCATGGCCTAGAGAAGCCTGCAGTCTACTGGAGTGCTTGGCAGCTCCTCTTCAGTAAGGCTGGGGCCCACTGACCCCCCTTTTCCAGTGTCTGGGCTCCAGCTGTGTGGTGTAGGGGATGTATAGGGGGAAACATAAGCACAGGATGGGTGTGTTGGTGATGCTTCCCCATGGTGATCCCCCAACCTCAGGACACTCCTGGCTGAGGGATGAGAAAAGATGTGTGCATAGCTGGAAACCCCTGATAGATTTTTGTCCTGTTAATTTTTCTGACAGCATCCATGTAAACTTAAAACATCTAAAGATGCCAGTGATCCCCAAAAATTGCTCAAGCTATTGCTCTTCAAACCCTTACCTGTCCCTTTCTGTCTCCTTTTTACCTTTGTCTGGTGTAAGGGACAAGGAAGAGCTGCTTTATAGCACAGTTGGGACCATACCCACCAGAGACACTGTGGGCTATTTCTATGGATTTTCTGTAGCCTGGGAGGTTGATGTTGGTGTTTATAGTCCCAAAGTGTTCATCCTGGTCGCCATTCTTTTAAAACCTATTGTGCATTTTTTATAACAATGAGATGGTTGTTCTTTGTGAAAACTCTATCAAGTATATTGTGCATATATCTGGCTGGCTGTCACAGGTAATCTGCTCTTTTTGCTAATGGCTACAGTTCTCTGAAATTGTTTTGCACCTGTAGACTCTCTTAATAGAAGTGTTGTTTGCAGTGTGCTCATTTCCCATTTTATTACCGGTGTAATGGTTCCTTTGCAAAGATTAACTGAGTCACAGGGCCTCTTAATATAAGCAACCTCATAGCAGAAGAAAGAGAAATTGATATAGTTTATCCTAGATCTAAAAAAATACTTCAGATGTTTATTTAGTAAGTGGTGGCATGAATAACTTAAAAATATCCACTGTGCAATGTCAAAAAAGCATCAGAAAGGTTACAGTGAAAATACTCTAGATCTCGCCAGAAATCATTCTTATCATATAAAAATTACAGTTTTTTCTTATATTTATACATAATTTAATTTGCTACTTGCAGACAAAAATTCCTGTCAGAGACTTTCCTGGTTCATACAATATTAGAGTTAAATATGCCTGGCCATATAAAATTTAAAGAAAAGGATCATTTCTGTTTCTAGGGAGCCACAGGACACCCTGATGCTTATAAGCTGTCCTGATTGGTGACACAATAGCAGAAGAGAGAGCAGTAAAATACAAATCAATTAGAGTAGACATGCCTGAGATGGCTCTCTCTGCAGTTGAACATGGCATTCACAGACTATGCTTCATACAGCTGGTCTGAGTCCAAAGTAATAGTTATGGTCCTTGATATATGCAAGAGCAAATGGGTCCCCATGAACTCTGTGTCACACTCTGCTGTTTGGTGTTAACAGTTGATTGCAGTTGCCTGAGATGAGGATTTCCAGAAAGCCTCAGGTCTTCAGTCGAAAATGCCTACAAGAGATATGAATGTCTTATTACAGAGTGCTCTGCTGCACTGCCAAACCTGACTTTCCCATGCCCTCCATGAGTGCTCATCCCTGGGTGGGGAGGGCTACCTCATCATTGCAAAAAATCTCTATTGTGTTGGTCCCAATTGGCCGTGAGTGATGTAGAAATAAGGTAACAGAGGAGTTCCTGGCTGAGAATATTGTGCAGCTCTGCAGTATGATGGGTGTACAGCTGTCCACATGGTTAACAAGCCAGGCACCAGAAGGTTCTACTGGAATAAACCTGGGTCCTTAGAGAATGATTCTTGTAAGGCAGCTGATGAGAAGCTAGTGTGATGCTTAAATCTTCAGACTTGGGATACTAAAGCAATAACAGAAGGAAACCTTAATTCTCAACACTGATTTTTATTCCATGTGCCAAACTGTACACACACACAGAGTGTATGCATCTGAGCTAACATGGCCACACTGCTATATTTAGTTTGCATATATTTCATACTGTTGCACAGTCTTTCTGTAAAGGCTAATAAAACCTGTGGAATTGCTCAAGAAAGCATTGAGAGCCTAATTATCTAACTAGTAGGCTTCAAAAATTGCAGTTTTTGGAAGAGAGTGGGAGCTCTGATATATCATGGTTAAAACAGGATGCAAATTTTTCCAAATTTCAATGATGCTTGTGTGGTGGCAGCTGAATTGAACAGATCTATTAAAGAGAAGAGATCAGGAAAAAATTGTATATTAACAGAAAGATCCCTACTTACATTAAAGGCTAGTGAGGACTGGATGAGAAGCTGAAAGCAGCATCCATGTGTAATATCAGTTGACATTTTTATACCTAGGAACTCCATCTGCCATCAGAGGAACCAGGTATTTTGTTCTCAGAGTTTCTGCAAGCTGTATTACCTTCATTTACCTGTCTCATATATTAAGTAGTACGATGATACCTCTTATTCATGTTTTCATAACATACTAGTGTTTCCATCTACTGTGCCTTCTCTCCTAAACCTGTGCCTCAGTACACAGAGAGGATGAGGCTCCTCTAGACAGCAATAATTGGAAACGTTTTCATCTTTGTTCTTTGTAGTGGCTTCTACTTTGTTTACCATACATTTTTCAAACCCTCTCCTACCAACAGAATCATTAATTTTTCATGTTTTTTTTTAGTGGAGCTTATTAGTAAAGACTTTTAGCTTTTCACAGACTTTCATTTAGTTTCACAATGCTTTTGAAAGATAAGTCCTGTCAGCTGCATTTTGCAATTGTCAAACAAAGGTGTGGAGCAAATAAAGCAAAAAAGAGAATAATATGGTGTGGTTCTCTTCAAGTATGTAACATGATATGGTATTTTACATGTTTGGAGTTCTTCTTTTAACATCCACTGCAGCTGTGAATCTTCAGTTTCTCACCTTCCTGCCAAATTTCAAGTGTCTTCTCTAAGGACAAGAACATATGAAAGACGAGGTCACCAGCATTTCTAACACGGACAAAGCCTAGCCTCATTCAGAGAAACACTGTGATTGGTTAGAGACAAAATGCTCCACAAAACTTCAGTCTGAGGCAGTCATGGGGCATATAACATTTCAATCTGTATTACTAGGATTTGACAATTCACATGCAAACAATAACATTTTACTGCAGTGTTTAGCAACCATAGTAACAGCTGATGCTTTCAGACAAAAAGCACTGTAAAAAAAGTGCTGTGCCTGATAAACTAAGGGTCATGTAGACTTCTATTTCAGTCCTGCAAAAAAGGCTTGTGCTGTGAACGCTTCTCTGTTCCTTACAAATAAAAAAAATATTGCCTCTCAAACCTGTAACAAGATTGTGTTTTTTACAGGAATTTTCAGTTTTAGACCAAGTTTGGAAATTTCATTCCTTTAAATAATTTAGAATTTTTTTTCCTGAAATTCAGAGATTTAAGTGAGAAAAAGGTGGGTCTAAATTCCTCCAAAATTTTGCTGCTGGCCTGGACAAAATGAAATATTATTTATACTAGGACTTTTACATGTACTCTTATGTCTTTTCATTTTCTACTCAATATTTTCCCAGCATAATCTTTTTTTTTTTTTTTTGAGCTGAAGAAGGGTCTTATAGTTAAGGCATTCAAGTGGGATTTAGAGCACATGAATTAATTTCCCATGCCTGCTTAGAAAGTGCTCCATGTGGTGGCTTTGCTCTGTCACTGGTGCATTTTCCTATCTGTCAGATGGCTACCACAGTGTAAAGCCTGCCAGCCTGCCACTTGGCAAGTTCCTACCTAGCTGACATGGCTTTACTTTTGCCCTGTCACCTGTCACCTGTTCGTGGGGTAACTCAACCTGCCAGTTCCACACCATCCCTGGTATGATGGGCGCAATGGACATGTGCCTGGCCGGTGACCTGTTTGTGCATCACAACTGCAATGGATCTCAAGTGCATCAGATTTCTCTCTCATGCACAGAGCAAAATGCACACACACAATCTCAGACACATCCCAGGCCCACTGGAGATAAGCACAAGTGCCATACATGTAGCCTCTAGTAATTTTTGAAGGTGTCTGGATCTGGTTTTGTGCTCGGTCCGACGACAGCAAAACTCCTGATCCCAGTATGGGCCTCCTTGCTTCTAACAGAAATCAAATTAAATAGAAAAATCAGTTATTATTTTCAGTTGTAAATGTTCTCATGCTCTTAGGGATGAATTATTTGAAGAGGCAATAAAACTGTCTGTATATCTAGAAATACTTGCACACTCAAGATGCATTTAGTTACTGGGCTGAAGGAAATTAGGGGTAGGAATTTTGGTGATATTAATCACAGAATCACAGAATAGCTGGGGTTGGAAGGGGCCTCCAGAGATCATCTGGTCCAGCCCCTTTCTAAAGCAGGTTCCCCTAGAGGAGGTTGCACAGGATCGTGTCCAGGTGGGTTTTGAGTATCTCCAGAGAAGGAGACTTCACAACCTCTCTGGGCAACTCGCTTCAGTGTTCAGTCACCCTCACAGAAAAGAAGTTCTCCCTTATATTCAGATATGTGCTGCTTGCCCCCTGTTCTGTCACTAGGCATTGCTGAAAAGAGTCTGATGCACTTATCAAGGCAAGAACAAGAATGATGACAAGAATGAAAGGAAAAAAAGTGGTCCATTTTAATGATGCTTGAATTCCAGAATCTTAATGAGAATATTTATATTAGTTACAAAAGAAAGGATCGTTTTGACAGTAGAAACTTATGCCCCTTATTCTTAAGTTGCATTCTTTTCTTTTTGCTAAAAATCTCTTCAACACCAGTTTTACAGAGATTATAAATAAATCTATAACACTTTCCTATGTACTGTACAGCTCTATTACTCTAACTAATCTTGATATGACTATCAGGAAGTGAGTTAGCTGTTCACTCTTTTGTATTTAATGGATCCCAAGTCACATTTTTCCTAGATAATGGAAATGTGATGAGTATTCTGACAAATTCTCTTCATATGAATCTTTCTTCATTTTTACACAAGAAATAATGACAAACATTTATACAATCTTACATCTGAACTAAGTAAATTAATTCAAGATTCCCACTCTAAATTTCTGCTTATGAAGCCATGAATATATTTCCTGTTCTCTTTATTTCTCCAAAGGGATGCCATCCATTCTCTCACCATCAAAGCTGCAATTGAAAGACCATTGATAGCAGTGTGATTGGCAGCGTGATGCTATTTTATTGGCATATGGGGTTAAGAGTATAACATGAAAGTGAATGGGTTTTTAATATATTTGGTTGTTTGATGTCCATCACTTAGAAGCACCAATCCTAATGTTAGCAATTATGGACTTTTTTCCTTGCTGTCACACAAAACAGGTTTGATTTTTCTTTCAGTTATTGTAGCTGTATTCTGTCACTTTGCTGAAGCTACACTGATTTCAATGTAAGTTAAGAATTAGATTGAATTTGGTTTTGCCAGAATAAATTACTCTCAAGGGACATGACTGAAGTTCAGAGAAAAAGAATATTGAAAGACTGTCCTTCAATATGTGCTGGATCAGGCTTATCACAAACTTTAAAATGCTTCTCCGCAGAAGTCTCTAGAGAGCCTTTGAGAGAGATTTTGGTGGAGTCTGATGAGCTCCATTGGAAAGATCTGGGGCCTTTCATAATCAGAAATCAAAAGATCTGAAGGAAAAGCCAAGAAAAGATAAGCATCTTATGCTGAGGAGGAATGACCAGATCACAGCCTGTTATTATTATTACTATGAATGACTTCTGGACATGGCTTAGGTAACAGACAAAGTAAGAGGCTGTCAGATGTTATCAAGTTAGCATGAGTTACATGGTAGCAGGTTGAGCTTCATGGGAGTTTAGAGGGGATTGTTGGCAGCCGTTTGAGGGTGGTACCTTGCAAGGACAACAGTGAACATCAAAAATATCATACAAGGCTGAAATGACTGAGAAACCTGTAAAAAAGTCCTCACATTTGTGTATTGATATAAGAAAAATAGGATTGGTGCAGAAAAAGTAATTGTGGATGAGTTGTTTATTTGTGAGGAGTTTGGGTCAGGGAAATGAGAGGCTAAGTAACTGGAAAAGAAATATAATATAGTGCAAATTATATAATCCTGCCAGGCAGCCCCATGCTTGATCTCTCCAGTCGAATTGGGCCAAGAAATGAAATGTGCTTTTCTTAATGTATGACACACATCAAAGCCACTGCCATAGTCAGGACTAGGGTGGGGACAGGATGCTTTCTCTTGTGTTTAAGGGGTCACCCAAAGAGCAGACTGAGCTGTCAGTGCCCATCCTTTATCTGATGGCATCAACATCTACTCACCACTTCCTATCATCAATATTTTAATAGATTATGTTCATACAGTGAAATAATAATTGAAGACTTTGACCAGCATTAAGACTGCAAATCTCAAAGTGCTGCACGCATCCTGGGATTCCCACGGTCAGTGATGCCACCAGTCATCATTTGAATAAACTCTTCTCAGATATCTTATGCCTTAGTCTATTGTGGCCAAGCCATAGTTCATCACAGAGTGTCACATAGTACTTAAGAATGAAATCTATAATATTTAAAAAAAATCAGCCTACAATGCCAAGTAATTATGTCTAAATCTTGGCCTTTTAAAAATGGCTGCCCAACAAAGCATGCCCTTCTGAGTTTATGTATAAATATTGAAAGATCCCCTTCCCTGTAGCCAAGTATTTTTAGATATTTGGAAAAATATTTCTGTAATCATGACTCTACAGTTTTTTAGTTCCTTTGGAAGCACCTAGTCATCCAGTAGAGGGAGTGCATGCTACCTTAAATATTACTAAAGACTAGTTGAATCATATTGGTTGAATAATTTATTGTACAATTCTTATCTTTCAAATAAATTATTCAGAAAATATATTTTTCCATTATTCACCAGTGTCTAGTGCTCCTGGAATAATTCACACCTACATTAATCACAGATTTTACTCAGTGGATTCAATTACTATTTAAAATAAAACATCCATGCCCAGAATAGTGCAAACTACAGAAAGTGATGTTGAAGGCAAATAAAGACATCATCAGTTAACTATTCAGATGACTTATTTGATACCACAGAATACGAGGCACTATATATTCATTTTAATGATGGGAGAGTGGATCAAGACAAACATAAAATGAAAATATTTGCCAAAAATGTAAAAAAAGGAGAAGAGCACTATGATAGCTGCTTCTAACATTGACAGTGACCAACCATCCTTAGGAAGTATTAGAAGAGATACTCTACGTGTTGAGATCAAGAGAATGGTATGGTTTGTCACTAAATACAAAATGATACTTAAAAAAAAATTGACAATAAAATGATGTTGGTGTTAGGAAGGAAAAAAGTTTCATTCATTGTATTTAGTAATGAATCAAAGTAGTAGAGGTTTTGTGTCAGATTTTCATAAACCCTTAGGCTTGGGCTGTTACTGCAATGAGAGCTGGGTATTAATCCCATTGGGTGAGGGAAGAAGAACTGCAAAACAGGGTAAAATTATATCCCTTGACAGCTTTTTCCTCAGATTGTAAGGTGGTAGAGAGAGGTTTTATTTCACAATGAATCATAGAATCATTTAGGTTGGAAAACTCTCCAAGACTGTCGAGTACAACTGTTAATCAGCACTGCCAAGTCCATCAGTACCTATGTCCCTAAGTGCCACCTTGAGGAATGGGGTGAGCCTCAGCCCAAACCAAAGGCTTATTCCTCTACAATCTCTGAAAGCAAACCATTTGCTTTGAGGATGCCGAATTTTTAGTGTGAGTTCTGTCAGCAATAATAGGAAATTAATCCCAGGGATCAAAATGTACTTCCATGACAACAGGCCTACATCATCAGGATTTTGCACATTCACAAAGTTAGTCTACACTTATTTGAATTTTGTTGTACATTGTGGCAGAGGTAATTAATGCTATCACTGATCAACTTATTTTAGGATTTTTTAGGTACTTTCAGTCACCAATCTTTGTGTCATGACTTGTGCTTGCTTTTCACTGGGAGAACAACATCAGCAGGCAGTTGCTGTTGAAGTAGAAGGTTCAGGAGAGACCACACAGGAAAAAAAAGATGAATGGTTTCTTTTTTGAATTTGTATATATTAAGGTTATGCGTTTATATTGTATTATAGTCTGTCTGAGTTAAATGAGAATCCTGTTAAATTCAAGTTTTCAAACATATTTGGGATGTTGTCACTTACAATTCCAAGTTACATGAGGAACAGATTTTAGGCTACATGAAGATTTGTTTTTCAGTATCACAATAGTAGTCTTACTTTTCACNTAGCCACGCACCGGCGGCGTTACACCTGTGCCTAATGGAGTCCCGCCCCCCTCTGAATGTGTTACCTTTGCTGCATCTGTCATTAAATTCAAAATTTTTAATATTATCATGGCCTGCTTTCCTTTTTATGTTACATTAGGAAAAGGCTAAGAAACAGAGTATTTCCTATTGTAAGCTGTGCAGGCAACTTTTGTTGTAAAAAACCTTTCCCTACCCCTACCCTTCAAGTGCTGGGGTTCCACTTTTCCTGGATAACACCCTGGTGCTGATCACACTCGCCTTGATCTTGCAGCACTGCCTTCAGCCAGTATCAGTGTGAGGCTTGTGAGACCAGGCTCAAACAGTACAAGTGCAAGACGCTGTCCTTAGAAAGGCTTAGGGAGGGGTGGACATGCTTGGTGCATTCCAGCTGCAGTGACCTTGGATAGGGTGGGCATGGGACCCATGAACCAAAGCTTTGTATTTCAGGATATTGCCCACTGCTCCTTCCCTTATAGTATCAAAGGGAGAGATTTGTATTCTAAATGAAGCAATGACCTTTGATCTTGCTTTTTAATTAAGCACCTAGCTAGAAGGTTTCACAGGCCATGTTATTACCTGTGGGTTTATTATTAGATATTAAGATAAAGGATTCAGAGTATATGGTCCTGGTCCTTTATCTTTTCTCACAATACCTTAAAGCTTGTTTCTGTCTGTTATTTTAAAGATTTTATGCCAGTAATAAAATCCAAATTAGGAAAATAATGGCTCAACCTTATAAAGAGGTTGGGCTAACTGGTATCAGTGTGGTTTCTCTGAAGGTGGTAAGTTGAATTTGTCCTGTGGTATCTCAAAGAAATAAGCTTATTAGAAAAGGGTTGGTCATTGAATAAAAGTCAAGCTAAACAAGACACCAAAGCTGACTCTAACCTGCCGAACCCCTTCCCACAAATGGATGCTTTGAAGTAGAATGAAAAGACTAAGTGAAGCCATAATTACATTTTGTTTAACTTGGTCCTTTAAACAGCTAACCCTCTAACTTGCTTTTCTTCTCCACGACTGCATTCAGCATTCAGCTTAATCAACAAATGATTAAAAACTAAATCTATACTTTATGCTTCTGCTTTGCTGAATATTACACATGTACTTAAACATATGTTTAATGGCTTTAAGGAATCAGGATTTATCTCATTTTTCTTAAAAAAATGTCTTTCCTTTTTCTTTTGAAAAGGTGGTTGAAATCATGTTCTATATACCCTTGTGGGAAAGAATTAATCTGGGACTGGAATGCACAGGGATCATTGTCCTAATAGGATTTAAGCAATTTTTTCTTCTTGCTTTTCAGTATTCACAGTGGCTGGGAAGAAGTGGGTTTGTATGGCTATTTCCCATATTAGTTTCTGTTAGAAAGGTGCTCTAATGGCCATTTAGTTCATGGTGATTACACAAAGTGCTGAAAATAGGATTAGTACTTTTAACTACCTTTTAAAAGATAACTGACTGTCATCATGTTTTGGTGCTGGGTATTCTATTCTTTTCTTTCTTTGTATCCTACACTAAACCTCTTCAAATCTCAAAAATAAGCAGACTGATTACTTGAAGTCCCTGACTTCTTTGGTTCCAGTCACTCAGAAGGGATCTATTTGTGCTATAACTATCTGAATCTGGATGTTTTGAAATACCTTTTAGGAAGGTGCTAGAGGAGGAGAGTAAGATGAGAAATTAACATCCAGGAAGAACAACTTGATATTCTGTTTAGGACAGAGTGGCATGATGGATGTATATTCAGGTTACAGAAGGCTTCTCCCACTGATGGTGCTCTCATTCACTCTGAAGCAGTTAGTTCTTCTCCTTTCCTGGAGTCATAAGAGTCGTTTCTCTTGCTCAACTGAAGCATCTGCAGCATGAGATCTGACTACAACCTGAATACCACTGATAGCAGGCTCCCAAAAGATAATGAAATTACTTCACAACATTCCCATCTTAAAATCTCTTCTCACTGAAAGCAACCTAAAAAATCCACCCATCACTTCACACTCTAGACTTTCTCTTTTTGAAATTTGATGTATTTTTCCCCCCCCAAAAAATTTAGAAAAAAATTGAGTGCCACAGTATCGAGAACAGCCTCTGATACTCCAGATTTCCTTTCTGAAATATAATGCTTGCAGTATGCCCAGATTACATAAACTTGCATGACCTGTATATAAACCAATTCAGAACCTCAGGAAATATATTCCTTTTCTTACTCACCATTTCTTTGCCATCAATGTGGCTTGCAGAGGTGAGAAGAGCCAGTGAATTAGTTTTACTCGGAGAGGATTTTAAAAGCATGAGAGTTTTAGAAGTCCCCCCTCATTCTGATTACTCCTGCTGACTTCATTAGCTTTTCACCCTGGTAAATCACAGGTCACTCTCATATTGAAAACTTGCTCCCACACTGTTAAGTAATTTCCTTGGTGAGAAACTGCAATTAATAAATAACAAACAGTAATATGTGAAAGACAATGCATATCCTGAAAGAACAGAGCCTGAATTTTGTAAGCAGCTGCATGAAGTATTTCCAGTTTCTAGAGGAGAAATTAAGACAGATCTCCTCCTATGTAGCAGTATATTGCTCCACAAATTTATTGCAAGAAGTTGTTTTTTTCCCCTCTGTAAACAATTCAGATAGATGTGAACAACTTCCAAATAGCAACATAAGTTTAATTCATCTGTCTCAAGTGACATAACATATGTCACTAGTGCCTGCTGCAGAAGCAAGGAAGCCTGCTATGTTGTGTAGCATTATACTTTACAGCCATGCAAGCCATGTTGTTAGTACTACAGCATTTTGAAAGAGGAATATATGTGGCAACTATGGCAAGCCTTTCTTCATCCACCTCCTTCTGCAGGGTGTAAAATTTTACACCTTTTTTGTGAGGGGCCTTGGTAGGAAACTACAAATTATTGGAAGGGAATGGATTACTGTACCTTTTCTAGGTGAAAAATTCTTTTTGAGGTTAAAAGGCAGCATTTTCTTTCTTCGCCTTCCCATTTTTTTATCTGCTGTGAATGCAAAATGAGATCTGAATGAGAGAAGTGAAGTTGTTGATTCATTAAAATGCTGAGTCTCCTTTCTGAAAAATTAAGCAATTTTTAATATAAGTTCTACCTCTTTACTAGTCTGTGTAGTATTGTTTGGCATTTGACAATGTAATTGTTTCAATGAAAAAAACCCATAAAATCCAGGTTAGAAGCAAGATCACATTAGTGTAGTGGAGACATTTTCAATAAACTCAATGGGTGACACTGGCCAATTCCATTTTTACCATAAAGAAATGTCACACAAACTCAGGTTTTGTAGATAGCAAAGCAGAAATTCTAGACTTCTATGAAACCAATGGCCAAGCTAACCCACCAGTTTTCAGAGAAACTTGAAGCCAGACAGGTAGGAAGACCTTGGTCATCTGTGATAGCCTTCCCACTTCCAAACCTGTTTTTTAAAAAGTTATGTCAATATTTGTGTAGTATTCTCAACCAAGAGCCTGAACCTGTTGTCCAGCCCTAGAAACAACACAGGCTTCTTAAATTTGAATACAATTTCAGGGTCTGCCTATGTAGATAATAATATTAGCTCTTTAGAAACATCATACTGAAGACTTAGGAGTAAGGTCAAGTCATGGCATGTGGTATCTATCATCTATATAACTGACCATAATATTTTAATGTAAAAAGCTCTCCAAACAGTTTAAAAATATTGAGATCTAGGAGTGCAAAAGAGCCTGAGGACATGGTAGTTCCACTTTTAAGAGTCAAACAAGATATTGAAAAAGTAAACGCTCCATTTAGCCATTTCTATACAGAGGGAGCCCCAAAACTATTTATCAGCAAGAGATGACAAAAACAACTACAAAAAATATATACAACCCTCCACACTGAACAGATGTTTTGCCACTTACATGCTGCAGTCCTGAAATTTTTAGAATTGCTCAGATGCTGCAGAAGCTGTGAGGCCTAGCTGTTTATTGCTCCTAGTGGATATAAAATCAAATAATGATTTGTTTGTCATTTAATTTTATGGAAAGCTTTACACTGTCTAGTCCAGAACAACTGTGTTGATCTTTCAAATGAGACATAAAACTTGAGGTTTTAACCACTTCTGTTCATTAATATCCCTTGAGGATGTGAGGCTGTTATCTTTTT
>VZTH01008196.1:0-27235 GCA_013397815.1 Aleadryas rufinucha | reverse complement strand
GCCTATCTTTCGGGCATCAGAGTCAATAGAGGAAAAAAAAAAAAAGCAGGGATATGCTCCAAAGGAACACCCTGATATCATCGGCGAAGCGGCTTTTACCCCTCAAAGAACTGAGCTCAGGGGTTTATTTTGATGTCAGACGCGCGTCGTGTTTTTAAAATCATTTTCAACTCAATATCAGGAGTGTAAATTGTTTTCAGGAGCTGTTTCCACCCTGTGTCAACATGAATTGTTCTCTTTATGTTACAGTCCTTCAACAGACACATAATTTGATGAAAATTAATCGTTTTGTCATTGTATTCAATAACTAAGCGAACGTGAATATGTTTGTATTGTATAATTAAATTTAGCTTGGCATTTCCGAGTGAATTGGTGGTGTGCCTGAAGGAATGTATTCACTGAAACATTAGAGTTTTAATTCTTAAATTTTAAATTTTTAACACCTCCTCTGTAGGAACTTAGGAGTGTTCAGCATCCGTGCCAGCAGTGTGAAACCTGCAGAGTTCAGGGCCTCCTCCAGAAGCGTTCAGAAGTGTTCCCAGCGCTTCTGTGTTAACATCTGAGGGTTAGAAACGTGTTTTCAAAGCGAATCTTTCAACCGTTTTCATTTGTTTTGCTTTCAGGAAGTGGTCTCACAGAACATTTAATGGATCCGTCTTTTCGGAGGATGGAAAAAGGCCAAAAGGCGCCCCTGCTTTAATGATTCCTTCCCTGTGTGCGGCATTTCTGGGAATCTGGGAAAAGCACGATGAGAATTTCCCTGCGGCACCCCTGGGTTCGCTCCTTCCCCACCAGATGTCCCCACCGGCGCAGGGAGCGCTGCGAGAGCGGAGTTTTGTGCCTGCAAAAACCACGTCGGTCACTCCCACCACACCTTAATCCCAGCACGGCTCCGGCCCGAGAAATCCCCAGACTCTCCTGATGTTCTCGGGAAGCTCCGCGTCCTCTGACCTTGTTTGTTAACTGGAAAACACTGAAAACGTTCTACAGGAAACCACGCCTGAAATATTCTCTCGAGCCTTGGCCACCGCTGAGTGGTGGGAGGCTTCTCCGTTCTTGACCACAATTGGCTTTCTCTTACATCCAGAGTCGCTGGAATTGCCTGCTCAGTGAAATAAACTGAGAAATCCTCTTAGGTACCTTGCTGTTTAAAATAAGCACTATCCCATTTTCCTCTTTTATTATTATTTAATAGCCATAAAACGTGGCTATCATCAGCCCCCTGCCTTTGTTGTTAACACAGTGACACTAAGATAATGAGTAAAAATGACTTGAGATTAAAAAATATCCAGGCAGCTTTATTTTCCTGGGTTTAGCTGTTTGAACGTTCTCTATTTTTACCAGAGGTTGTTACAGTCACCATCATTCTCAGACCAATTTTCAATGATCTTGCTTGGGTTCTGTTGTGTATTAGTACATTTTAAAGCCAGAAAAGGCGATTTTCATGATCAACAGGACAGACTTCTTGATACCTCTCAGCAGCCCTTGGGTAAATGTGTTTTTCAGCACTAATAACTGTGGCTGACTTTTATTTCCTCAGGGATCATCTAAATTACCATCCATTTTGGCCAGAATTGCTGCTGCAAATCAGAATAGAAAAAAACAATGTAATGGCTGTGAATCTCAGTGATTGTCTGTGAAAAACCAGGGATTAGAGCATGTGTTTCAAAAGGTTCTGCTCTGCACCCCAAAAATGTGTATTTTACTTCTTGGGCAGGTGTTCCTCCTGCAGTGAAAACGTTCTCTGAATTCTGCAATGAATTTTGTTGGGTTTATATTCTCTCTCTGCATTCTGCCTTTATTTCTCCTGGATTTAAGCTTCCTGATTGCAGTTTTTCCTGCTTGCAGCTTGAAACCAAAGTCAGTTACCTCTGAACCTTGCACGATGCACTGAAATAGACTGAATTTAGAGGTATTCCTTTAACACGTTTTCCCAATTTATTAAAATGCAGATATATTAGGGTTTTGTTTAACATTGAACACTTTAAGTACAATTAAACACTCAGGTGTCTAATTCACAGAAATGACATGGACAGAGGGATAACACTTTGCATTTAGAGTATTCTATCCAAAATTTACGAGCAGTCTTTCCCACATCCCCCTCAGTGTTGCATTGATGCTGTGATCTTTTCTCACTCACTTTATGAAAGCGGCACATGTGGCACAGAGGGACTCTGAGCAGCTCGAGATCTCTAAGAAAAGAGAACCCAGAATCTCTCCTCCTACCATTAAACCACCCCTTTTTGCTTCTGATGGAATAAAGATATTGCACAGGACACCCCTACAACTGATCCCACCAAACTTTGGGCAGTTCTCAGCTGAGGGAGTTACAGTTCCAGCAGAACTTTGTTGAATTAATTCAGCAATTTCAGAACTAAGAAGGTGTTCAGGATGTGGGAAATTCATCAGCACAACAAAATGAATGAGAGGACTTCCTTTTCCTTTGTAACATCAAAGCCAGCCCAGCTTTTGGTTGTACTTCAATCTTTTTGGTCTCTTTTCCAACTTATTCTATTATTGTGCGTTTCTCCTGAAATGTTTTTACAGCAAGATTTATGAAATGCAATTAAAGGTTAGAAAAGGTGAACATATTTCAGGTATAACCAACTGTATTCTGCAATTCTAGAACAGCAGCACACCCTTCTGGAGCAGATGGTGACAGTATTTTGAGCATGGAAACCCTTTTAGGACATAAAAATACTACCTTTTTTTTTTTAGCAAAGTTAACATACAGTTACTATAAGCATGATATCAAAGAGATACAGTAGGGTACACTAAAACTTGACATTTGATAAAAAGGTTGTGATTTGGAGGAAGCTATAAATAAATAGGGTCGTTTTTTTAAACAGCTGAAAGTTCGTTCTTTGACTGTGCAAAGTACCTCCACTTGCAAATCTCACTGCACAAGCAATGTGTTCCTGTGTGTCATGGAGTAAGCTGAAAGAGAAACATGGTTTTGGCCAATCACAGAAATGAGATTTCTTCCTTTTCTGTGGCTGAATAATTTATAATCACTGAAGATGTCTATTTGTATCTCCATTTCTGTGATGAAAGAGGTGACCTGAAATTGTCAAAGGTTGACAGCAGTGTAACAGTTCGTAGATTGACCCTGAGTTTTTCAGATTCTTCATCTGAAGTAGCTCTTCAAATGTGTTAAAACTACTAAATGCACATTTCCCACTTTTAGTAACACTTTATAAATTACAGTTTACCAAAGTCTTTCACTTCACCCATCCTTTGAAACGGGACCATTTTGTTTGGCTGAACTCCTGAGCTGCGTTTGAGCTCCAAAAACCCAGACCAGTCTCAGTGGATGTGAAGGATCTTTTTGAAAGTCTTCTTGAAATTGTGGTTACAGAGAGGGTACAGGAATGGATTTAGGGTGGAGTTGACGTAGCCGAGCCATATGGTGACCATGTGCAGCTCTGAGAGCTGTTCGTGGTCGTGGAACGTGATCACCATAAAGAGCACGAAGTAGGGGATCCAGCAGAGCATAAAGGCTGCCATGATCACCCCCAGCTGCTTCGCTGCCTTCCTCTCCCTGTTCCCTTGCCGGTGAATGCTCCTCCTGGAATGGCCGTGCAGGGTGTGCCAGGTTTTCCTCAGGAATGTCAGCCCCCTGGAATCCCTGCCCTCAGTCTTTCCCTGAGCACAGCAGGCTCCTTTAGGGTTGGGGCTGGAGTTCTGTGCGCGGGGGGCCACCTCGGTGAAGGTGTGGTTGTCTGATGCTGCGCTGGAGTCGCTGTCCTGGCTGCCAGGCTGCTCCTCATTCCCAGGCTTTTTTGTGCCACACACGCCCTTCTTCCCTGCTTTATCTGAGCCAGGCTTGGGCTTGGCCGTGCTGAGAGAGAAACAGCTCCACTTCAGAACCTTCCCCTTACTCAGTGCCTTCGAAGTCTTGTCAGGATTGCTGAAATGAAGCTCTGCCTCCGCTTTTTGGGGCTCTGGGGTGCTTTGCTTGTCCGTGCCGGGGGTGTTCTCACCTAAGATTTGCTTCTGGAGGCAAATATTGTTCTCATCCTTTGTCTTAGTCTGATGCACGGTGCTTTTGTCCAAGGAGGACCAATAAGCTCCGTTGGTGAGCTCTCGGTGCTGGCAGTGCCTCCGAACGGTTCTGAAGATTCTGCAGTAGAACCAGAGCATGAGCAGGGAGGGCAGGTAGAAGTTGAAAATGGCAGTCAGCACTTTAAACCAGGTGACTTCGGAGAACTCCGTCTCGCACTTGTTCTCCTTCACCTTCCTCAGCCCGTCGTTGGCGAAAACGTGCCAGCCCAGGATGGGGATGACCCAGGTGAAGGAGAGCAGCCAGACCCCCAGGATGAGCAGCGAGGCCCTCATTTTGGTGCGGTACTTGAGGTATTTCAGCGGCTGCTGCACCGAGCGGTACCGGTCCATGCACAGGATGAAGAGGTTGAAAATAGAGGCGGTGCTGGCCACGTAATCCATGGAGAGCCAGAACAAGCAGGCTGCCAGCCCCAGGGGCCACACGGGGCTCAGCAGGTACACGATGTTCAGGGGCATCACGGCCGCCCCCACGATCAGGTCGGCGATGGACAGGCTCACGATGTACAGGTTGCCCACTGTCTGCAGCTTCTTCTCCCTTTTCACAGCACACAGCACTAAGATGTTCATGACAATGGTGACCAGGGAAATGCTTCCCAGGAACACGCCTAGAAGGGCTGAGGGAGCGTTGCTGGAGTTCTCTGTTGTGTTTTTGGACATGTTTTCACGGGAGTGAGAACAGGAGCGGACGTCCAGTCCTCGGAAGGTCAGTCTTGGTTTGCACTCCTGGATAAAAACGTGTTGGGTTGCTTGGGGGTTTTTATTTCCAGAACTAGAAAAAAGAAAAATTAAAAAAAAGCTTAATCACTGTAGTAATAACATAATAAAGCTAATTTGTGCCTCAGCTTAGCACTGTCCCTTTCAGGGCTTTCCTAAACAACAAATTTTACACACGGGTAATTCGTGTTTTATGAAACCCAACTAACCAATCCAAACCAGTTTTCACAGGGCTTCATATATTTCTGACCCCAGAATCTGAAGAAGAAATTTAATTCCTCACAGTTTTAATTCATTATATCTCATTAAACAGCTGATCACGCACCAGAACATAAACTCCATATGGGCAAACCAATTTAAAATGTGTCAGTAAAAAGCATATTAATGTATTTTGTACTAAATAGATTAAACAAGCCAGTGCTTATTTACAACCTACATCTAACAGTTTGAAGATCCAGCAGTTGGCAGTCAGTAGGCAGTCATTCAGACTATAGGTAATGAGTAATCTCTTCCTACACAGTTTAGGCTCACACAGATTTTGAACATTTAAAGATGCCAGGCCTTTTTTTAGATCAAATACAAAATAATAGGATTTTTCAGGATTAATAAGCATCTTCTGCTTCCCAACTGCCAACTTCATGTATTGACCCACAGTCCAGAATTGATTAATAATATTTTACATCTTGGAGCATGTGATCAATTGACCAAATTCTGCCTCCAGGACGTTGAAGAAAAATGTCTGTGAGGGTGACACACATTTTGTGCCATTTCATAGCTTATCTGAGTTTATGTTCTGGTTAATGTCTTAAAGCAATAAGGAAGGAAACTGAGACTGCAAATATATTTGCTCAGAGTGTTTACACAGCTAACACTGAGATATGCATGGGATTTCTCACCCTCACAGCTCTACACACGGCCAAAGCAATACAAAGCAAGAGATTGTTCAGTAATCAGCGTTTCCTATTGAAATCCAGTGATGCAATACTTCATGTAACTTTATCTTTCTTGTTCCAGTAACCAGGGTTGAAGCTAAAATGATTTGTGCTTCCTTATGAGAGGTCAGATTCCTTCTTGCCCGGGCTTTACTTACAGGTGGGTGTTGTTGGGAGAGGAGCTGTGTCCTTGGTGGCAGCAGCATCCATAGGCAGAGGGAACAAGGGGTACCCTGGGGAGTGCTGTGATCTCAGATTCCTTCAGGCTCTGCCAGGACAGTTCCTCTCTGGCAGCTCCTCACAGCCCTCGAGCATCTCCTGAGAATGAGGACAGAAATTACTCCATGGATTTTAAACCAACGTGTCTGGAAAGTGGTGATATCCCAGTCTTTCTTCCACCTCTTCAAGGGTGTTTAAGTGTACAGGGCATGGCCAAGGCAGGGAGTTGATGCAAGGACCTGGAATGACTGATCTTCACCCCCACATATTTCCATTTAAATGTGTGGTAAAATAAAGGGAGGGAAAGCAACTTTAATTGAGTTTCAGCTGAAAAAAACAACAGCAAAGAAAGCTGCCTGGTTAGAGCTGCATATGGAATGGATGAACTGCATTTGGGCTTGGGCTGGCTGATCTCCAGAGGTCCTCCCAACCCTAACAATTCCGTGGTTCTGTG
The DNA here is from genome assembly GCA_013397815.1 of Aleadryas rufinucha. Taxonomy (NCBI): domain Eukaryota; kingdom Metazoa; phylum Chordata; class Aves; order Passeriformes; genus Aleadryas; species Aleadryas rufinucha. Next base: position 20,851 of record VZTH01008196.1, on the reverse strand, counting down.
AATAAAACAGAGCAGAATCCAGTAAATGGTGTTGACTGCTCCCCAGAGTTTCTCCTTAGCACTGCTGCTGTTGGATGGGGCAGGATTTAGGAAGTAACTTGCAGATCTTGGTACTCCTGCTCCAAAGAAGGGTATGTGCCCTTTTTTCAGGAGCTGCTGGTGTCATTCCTTATCTGCAACTCAGTTGCCAGTGGAGGAAAGTAATAATAATGAATAAATGGGGCTCAATGTTTGCACAGTTTAATTACACTCCAACAAAGTTCACCAAGAGCAGATTTTAAAGAAAGCAGCCCAGGACCTTGGATTGCTTTCTGGAAATTCTAAACCCTGACCTCACCATGAAATGCCTCTTTAATTTTTGCTGTTTGTAAAGAGCTTTTTCTACGAGGAGGCTCAGCAATCATGGTTTGTTATTGTATTACAGTTCCAACAAACAAGAATCTGCTGGGAGATGCTAAGTGGAAGCCTCAGTGCCTCATTAGTGCAGGTGCAATCTATTAAGCCCTGACTAAGTGGGAGTAAGTTTCTAGAAGCAGATGCTGGAACATCTTTTACTGATATGTTTTTAAGAAACTACCACTATAAAGAGCAAAATTCTTGTATAGCTTCAGTATCTTTCAAGCAGCATAACCAGCTACTTAATTAAACAATTTTATAGACACCACTGTATTTACTTCTTCTTTTTTTCTTTTTTTCGAAATAAATATATTATTTTTAAGTTTGAGCCTTAACCTGAAATCATCAGGAGCTAGACAAAGACTCTCTTGGCTCTGGCTGGCATTTTTTAACAACTCTCTTTAACCTTCGGCCTATATTCCATGAATATTAAAAAGAGCTAACAGAAGATGGACACATTCCAAAGAATGTTTTGGCCTTCAAAATGTAAGCTCAGACTTCCATGAAACTCTTCTTCCAGCAGCTCAATTTTCTAGTTTAAATTCTTCTAAATGTCAGTTTTTCCATGACAAAATCCAGTCTTGTCCTTGTGATAGTATTTCCCAAATACGGATTATTTTTTGCCAAGAGATTGGGGGAAGACCTCATCTTGACTAGAATCCTAAAGCTTCCAGATATGGTATTAATTTTCCCTGCTAGTCTAAACACTGTCAGTATCAACTAATGGGTCATCAATGTCATCTCTTAGCAAAACAGTATTTAAATGTTATTTTCTTTAAGTACTGCTGTGCTGGAGAAGTCATATTCTTTACTCCATTACTTGTGTGTAAAAAGAGACTTTGCTATAGGTGCTAGACCTGTGAAATAGAAGAAATTTGTGCTGTGATGCACTAAACAATCCCATTAGTTGTAAATCCCTTATAAACAGAGGGGAATTTCCCAGAAGTGTTGTTCCTTTAAAGCTGAGCAGCTGCAGTGGTGCCTTTCTATTCTGGGTTTGGAACTCATTATCCCAACTCACTATAACAGGACATCTTTCCTGCAGGGATGGCAAAGAAACCTTGGTTTTTTTGGACTAGTGCTAGTGCTGACTCCAACCCTTGACAGCAGTAAAACTCGGTGGGTTTAATCCCTCTGCATCAGAAATACAGTTAACTTTTAAAAATATAACTCACTCTGTCATTCAAACATCAAGATCTGGTTCTTTTTGAGTGACTTGGTAAGCCACTACTCACAAAAGTAAAAACAATATGTGTAAATAGAGTTGGTAGTTCTTTCAGTGCTGAGGTTGATCACTGTGAAAATTCTTTGAGGATTTACTTGAATTCAGCTCGAGTGGACTTTTGGTGCTTTGAAGCTGCATGAAAACCTTCATCACAAAAATGCACAGATTTAAAAATCCTAGTGGGTGTGAGGAGTCACTGTCTCCTTGTGCTGGCAATAAAAGTAAACCCTGTTACTGAAAGATTTATTTTGGGCCATTTTTTTTTCTTTTTCATCTTTAATTTACATAGAACATATTATCAGTCTCTGGTGAACTGACTATAGTAATATGATGAGTTCCTTCATATTTTAGCAATAACTCATTGAAAATACAAAGCTTTTCCTTTCTAGAAATACATCTCTGACCTTAAAAAGCTCCTTTTGTTTTTAATTTTTTTTTTTTTTTAGGCAGCTTTAATATTTCTTGTTGAATTAAGCAGATGGCAAAGGGGCAGTGCTGGAGCACGGGGTTTCTTAGGGTGAGAGAGCCTGGTGCCTTGCAAATAAACAGTTTAAGAACAGCTGATCCAAGAATTCCGATTCCTCTCCATCATTCCTGTCTGTAAAGGAAAGCCTGGGGAGGCTACATCAGGAATGGTGTAAGGTTTAGGGCAGGTTATGTCCCTGCTATAGGGTCAGCCTTTCAGGATGTGCTGGGCTTGTATTTGAGAAAAGATCTGTATGAAAATAATGCATTTACGCTTTTTCCTCACAAGAGCACAATTGTTTTCTGAAGGGGGTGAGGGTTAAGTTCTTTATCTTCCTCTTTCTTCAGCCAAGCCGCTGTTCTCCCTTAAAACAATGAACCCACCCCTCCCTGCCTGTTTTTCCCAGCACGTACCCTTCCCTTCCCTTCCCTCGCCGTTAGTCACCAGAAAGATGCTTGAAACAAGAGCATAAATATTTAGCAGGGAGACAGGAACTGCCCTGAACCATCTTAACTCAAGTGTGGCCATTAAGGACAATGGAGAATCCGGACTTTATCCATCTGTTTCCCTTCCCTTCCTTTCCTTTTCCATCTGAACATCCCCTGCGTGCTCTGTCCCTTGCTGGACCGACCCTCAGCGGCTCCTCTCTGCTCCGGGGGCAGGGGGCAAACCTGGGAGCCTTTGGAGCTGCTGGATCTGCAGCTTGGACAAGTGTCCTCCGGGGAGGAAAGCTGCCTGAGCTTCCTACAGGGTATTGATGCACTTTTGGGATTTTCCTTCAGATCTGTTGGCCCCTACGGGAGACCTTTTGCTCCCCGCACCCCTCTGCTGCTCTGGGCCGGGATGCGCCGGGTAAGGAGCAGAAAACTTCTGCCAAGGGCTCCCAATTAGTGCTGAAGGGAGAGTTATCAAAAGCGGAGTGTGTTGGTGAGTTCTGCTCTTGCTTTCCTGCCCCGCTCCTCTCGCTGCGCTCCGGTACCGCCGCAGCCTCAGCCGGGACGAGCGAGCTCCGAGGAGAGCCTTGCGCTCCCCCAGCCTCACATCCCTCAAATCCCTCAAATTTCTCCCGTTTCCCCTCGCCCCAGCTCTCTCCTCCCTTTCCGCGCCGCTGTTCACTCACCGAAGCGAGGAGGAGAGCGCGGAGCGGCTCGGGCAGCTCGGGCAGCGGGGCCGGGCGGAGCCGCTCCTCCTGCCCCGGGGCTGGGCTGGGCTGGGCAGCGCCGGCCGGGACGCGGAGGAGCCGGTGGGAGGCGATGGGGATGGTGTGGGTGGGATGCTGTGGGAAGCGATGGATGCGGTGGGATGAGAGGCGATGGATGCGGTGGGATGAGAGGCGATGGATGCGATGGGAGGCGGTGGATGCGATGGGATGAGAGGCGATGGATGCGGTGGGAGGCGACGGATACTGTGGGATGAGAGGGGATGGATGCGATGGGATGAGAGGCGATGGATGCTATGGGAAGCTATGGATGCGATGAGAGGTGGCGGGAAGCGATGGGATGCGGTGGAGGCGGTGGGAGGCGATGGATGCGATGGGAGGCGATAAGATGCGATGGGATGCCCGGCCCCGTCCCGCCCCGGGGCTCCGGGACGCTGCAGAGGGATGCTCCCCTCTCTCTCTCCAGGGCTGCGCTGCCGGGAAGAGCCCGGCTCTGCCCTCCCCGCCCGCCGGACAGCCCCGGGTGTGGCTGGAAACCTGCGGCGATCTGAGCTGGCTGCAGCGGGGAGGTGACGCGGGGGTTCACCTGAGGTAACCCAGGAGTCTGCGGAGGATCTGACACCACATCCTGCTTTGGGATCATCGCAGCCCTCATCAGTCACAGGGCTGGCACTCCTCTCTGGTAACCAGCCCTGGCTCTGAAGCAGCAGTACGTGGAGTTTCTTTTAGTGGAGCTGCCTTACACAAGTACTTAAAGAGCTGGAAAATCCCGAATGTGTAACACGATATTGGATATCTCAGCTAAAGCCGTGTTTTTGTGATTCACGTAGCTCCGGTACATCTGCTCTGTGTTACACACGCACACGGGGTTTGGGGGATTCTTTTGCAACTAACTTACCAGTTCTCATTCCTTTCTTCAAGATCATGCTTATTTTCCCCCTTGCTTTCAAAAACGTTTAGAAATGCGTTGCACAAAACTCTCCGTGGATCCAAGGGGGTGATTTTGTTATGTAAGTCACGAGGAATTTGTGCAATGGTGTTTTTGCCAACAGCGTCGTTGGGCACTTGGTAACTTCATTGTCTGTGAAACTGGTGAAGAGAAGTCGTAAACTTTGCACAATTCCTCCCCACCATGAGCAAACAGGAAAATACAGGAAATCCCCATGTTCCTTCCCTCAGTCTAAGAGGATACTATCCATTGCCAAAAAGTGCAGCTCCATCAGCAAAGGGGTGTTATAGCTATTAACTCCTTTCTTTTGGTGTTGCTAAGGCAGTTGTTCTGCTCTTGAATTGTTCCCTGTCCCATTGCAATTGTGATGAGCCCAATTTCTAAACAGATGTTTGCTTGGTTCTGGTCCCTGGGTGTCAGAGCAGGGACCAGGCTCTGTTCAGTGATGCTGAGAAACAGGAAAAGAGGCAACGGGCAGGAAGTGATCCCAGGAAGTTCCACCTGGACAGGAGACAGAGCTTCTGGACAGTGACCAAGCACCGAACAGATTGTCCAGAGAGGGGCTGGAGTGTCCCTCACTGGGGATATTCCAGAGCTGTGTGGACACAATCCCATCCATGTGCTTTGGGATGGCCCTGCTGGAGCAGAGAGGTGACAGCAGCTGAGCCCTGTCCAGGGTCCAGCCTGACCCACTCTGGGATTCTGTGCTGAGAGGCTGCACTGGAAAATTCTGCAAGAGATGAAAACCCCTTCTTGCTCGTGCCTGTTCCACAGTGATTTGAAGAACAACTTCAGTGCTCCCAGGTCACACTTGCCCACTGCCCACCCCATGATGTTTAGCTTCACTTCTGCTGCAGTTTCCTGCTCAGTCTCCTTCGCTGTTTGACCTTTTTGCTGACAGGTTTTAGGTAGGCTCCTTTGGAGGAGCGCTGTAAATCAGGGATGTTTATAACTTTTCATATAACACTGATTTGCAGCTGCTCCGTGTGTTTATCCTCCTTTGGACCCCTTCCATCCAGAGAATGTTTTCTGCAAGGACCATCAGAGATGGACTGGAGGCCTTAAACCCATGCTGAAGGCTTGCTGTGGGATGTTCCTGTCTCCCAGCAAACATCTTTGCTCCCAGCTGGATTTAACCTCCTTTAGAATGTCAGGGGCTTTCTGCTGCTGAAGGCAGAACGGGAATTTGTGTTTATATCGGGCTGGGCAGAGGGGCAGGGTCACTCCAGAGGTGCCTCCAGGGCTGGGCAGAGGGGCAGGGTCACTCCAGAGGTGCCTCCAGGGCTGGGCAGAGGGGCAGGATCCCTCCCTGACCTGCTGGGAATGCTCTTCCTGCTGTCCCCAGGATCCCATTGGCCTCCTTGTCCCCAGGACACTCTGCTGGACACCACACCTGAAAGAGCTACACTTGTCTCTAGAAGGAGCTTGGGGGATGTGCCTCTATTGTCTCATGTACAGAGCTCTGTATTTATTTTGAAATTGTAATTTATATTGCCAGGAAAAGCTGCAAAAATTGTCTACCAAGAAGCTCACAGAGGGTTATAAATAAGAGTTTCATGAAATACTCGTACAAATTTAGCAGGCTTTTCAAACTTCCTGTTAAAAACTTCCAACCCAGACTACTTTTGCTGGAGGATTCTGAAGAGATGCTGTTTCAAACAATCTGTGATGGAATTTCAAACAAAGCAAATGGATTATGGTTTGTGACACGGAGCCCTCTTGATTTACACCACCATTACTTTTTATTTGGGAAAACTGAGCAACAGGCTAATAATAGTACAAGTGTTTAAGAGTTTGTCAGTGGTTTTTTGACTTTGTTTAAATGTTCATTAAGTGTCTGGATGCCCACTCTCCTCGTTTTTAATTCCATGTGTTAAACTTCAGAGTACTGTGAGCAATTATTAAAGTAGATTTTAGATTTCATTTGCAGATTCATCTTTATAATAATAATAAACTAGTCCTCCCATGCTGATGAGTAAATCTTTGGAAGTTCTCTTTGATGCCTTGTATGCCAAAAGCAGTGGTATGGGATAGAGAGTTAAAATCTGTGCTGGGGTTGTTCTTCTGTGTTTTATCAGTTTTCTTCCATGATTCTTTTGGATGCAAGCAACCTTCTGTTGCCAGCATGGATTTGAAATAACTGTAAGCTTTATGGCTTTAATGCTGTCCATGACTTGCTGCTCCCAATGCACATAAACTATTCAGTTATTGTGCATAACTTGCCATTTTGGAAGACCACTTAATGTCATTAAACTCACTCAGCAATTTTTATTCTCTGATTGAAAAGCTGCCCATTGAATTGGCTTTATTCTTCTCTCTCTGTTTTGGTTGTCTCTCTTTTCATAATCATTGTAATATTTACTTTATTTCAATTATGAAGCTGCTCTTCTCTCAGCCCCCACAGGTTTTGCCTTTTCCCAGTTCTCCCCATCCCGCTGGGGCAGGAGGTGAGTGGGAGGCTCGTGGTCCTTGGTGGGCTGAAATCCATTGGTCAGGCAGAAATCAATTTTACTCTGTGTCTTTTAGGGTTTTATCCAGGAACAGAGCAAAGAACATTGAAGCTGTAGCTGAGACATGATGCTCATTCTTTACACCAGTGTGGATGTTTCGGTGTAGAACAAAGCATAACCTTGGCTTCAAAGGAATCCATGGATTCAAACTGGCTATTCCTGACTGAGCACAACAAATGGGAGAAATAGGTGAAGCTGTGCACTTATAAAGATCCCAGGTGGCCATTCTGGGACTCAAAATTTAATCCTATCTTCCTTAGTCTCAAATTAAACATCTGCAGAGCAGAAACTGAGGTGCAAAACATCATCTTAAGGACATCCTAAGGATTCATGTAGCTGAAAGAGGAGGCAGGTGGGTCCCAGCCACAATTGTGCATATATAAATGCTTGTATAAATGAATTTATAAATGAATTTATAGATGCTTTTATAAATGACTTTATAAATGACTTTATAAATGTTTTTCCATGGAGACTACTGGGCCCACCCATATCCCCTTTCCCTCAGCTCAGGGCTGCAGGAAAATGGCTCAGGTGGGTTAAGTTTGATACTACAGGACCAGGAGTTCTGTACTGAGGTTTGGACTCTGCCTCCACATTTGTCTTTGACTTTGGACAACCTCTGTGCTGTGGGTTCTCCATCTGCTGGGTGTTATTTTTGTCCTTAGGGGGTTGCTTTCTTACCAATGGATCCATGGCATTGCTATATAAATGTGGAATATTTAATACAGCCCAATTTTTCTGTCACTGCCTTTGATATAAGCCAATTAATAGAGGTATAATGGATATTATGGTATCTTTGCTAATCAGTCTCCAGTGATTTTTTTTTTTGGTTGGTTTTTCTTTTTTTTTTTGGACAGTCTTGTGGGTTTTGGCCAGTGCTGGGTTCTGAGATAGAGCTCTGGGATGGACATTTAAAATTCCCATTATAGTTTCAACGTCCCAGGGACCTCTGGGAAATCTTTTAAGTGTAGGTGAATGTCCTACCTGTCCATTTGAGTGGTCAGTTCTTCAGCCATAGGCCAAGCACATTCACATGGAAAAGTCAACTCCAAGTTCCTGAGAATATTAACAGAAATTACACTTTCAGAGGTCTGTGATGTGGTAAAATTTCCCTAGAAATCTCAAAATAGTCATCTTCAGAAAACACTTGAGAACTTGGCTTCTGTGACTGAAATTGCCTGATTTTTGTCTTGCAGATTGTGACAGGCCCTCCTCCTGATAAACAGGGAGATTTATTCTATTTTACAAATATGTTCAGTGTTTCTTTATGCTTGCATGTCTGGAACAGGATAAAACAGTGCTGTCAGAGAAACTGTGTGGTAAAGATAAGCCAGTGGAGATAAGAAACAGCTTTCTAGTCCTTCAAAGGGCTCTATTGTGCCACGAGGGCTGAATATATATTAACCACAAGCAGGGAGGGAGAAAAAAGGAGTGTGGTAAAGCTCCTTGGTTCTGGAATAGGGGAGGAAGCAGAGTGCTGGGGGACAAAGGTTCTGTGTAATCACTCAGCTGCGCATCCCCGGACATCCAGCGCCTGCTGGAGGCGGAGAAGTCTGCTCATTCCCTGTTCTCCACCTCCCAGAGGATTGTAGATGCTGTCTGACCTGGGATGTTCCACCCTCATCTCCCAATTCCAGCTTTTCCAGGCAGAAATGGAAGCGTGGTGTCTGCTTTGCTCTCTGTGCTCTGCGCAGTGAGAAGGGAAACTCGTGGAAGGGTTGGTAGGGAGGAAGCTCTGGAGGTCACCTAATCCAGAGCCCGGGTTTAACCTCCTTTAGAACGTCAGGGGCTTTGTGCTGCTGGAGGTAGAGCTGGAATTTGCATTTATGTAGAAAGGGACAGAGTAAATCACAGAATCCCAGGATGGGTCAGGCTGGAAGTGACCACAGTGGGTCACTGGTGCCACCTCCCTGCTCCAGCAGGGCCATCCCAGGGCACAGGGCACGGAATTGTGGCCACCCAGCTCTGGAATATCCCCAGGGAGGAGACTCCAGCCCCTCTCTGGTCTCTGCTCAGGGCTGGGCATTGCCCAGGGCTGAAATTCTGCCTCCTGTGCAGGGGGAATTCCTGGGATCAATCCCTGCCTGTTCCATGGCATTCATGTTCATGAATCCCGTGAGATTCATGTTCCTCCTGGAGCTGTCCAGCCCTGGCTCTGTTCAGCTTTAGGATGGGAATTCCACCCCCTTTAGGAAGGGAATTCCAACCCCCTCTCTGTGCAGGTCACTCTGGTATTGCACTGCTCCCCTAACGTGGAGTTCAGGCACTGAATAAATGAGATTGTGGGGTAAAACACTAAAAAAAGGGTTGTGATCACCCTTTAGGGGTCTCATTGGGAGTGGAAGTGGAGGAAGGGATGAGGTAGGCAGCCTGGAAATAATTTGAACATTTTTTAACACCACAAAATAAATATATTATGGCAGTGTGCATATTTAACAAACCTCTCACGTTTTAACCAAGGGAATAAGGCTAAGAAAGTGTCATTACAAATGCCTTTTAAAAATGCTATTTTAATTATTAAGTTTAAATATGAAAAAAAGAATTTTTGGTGTGGAAAATCATACTTTCCACCTGAACTCACTGTTTCCATGTCTGCTTTAAACCTCTTTGCACAGTTTGGGGGTAGCTGTGAGCCAGGGGACACTGTCACCTTACAAATCGTGATGGTCATGGACATGGGATGGAGTCACAGAACGAGCCAGTTTGGGAAAATTGGACAAAATTTCATTGTCATTCATTTCTTTGGTGTCTTTCAATTCAGCCTGAGCCTTCCCACATGGAACACTCAGGGATACAAAGGGCAGAGACTGAATCTCCGGTGAAAAAACCAAATAATCCTCCTGCCAGACCCTCCAACTTCTCTGCTGTGAACAGAACATCATCCAAAAACTAAAAAGGTCACATCCGTGATTAATGACAAATAAATGGACCAGATTCAATTTTCTAATGCAATCAAAGTCGACATTTCCTAGTGAAAGTATTTCCATTTTTCCATGCACGGATGTTGATCTGCAGAGTTTTCTCCAATGGGATCAGTTTTTTTGTTTTCCAGACTGAGACAAGAGACAAGAAAAATCAGTTTCCAAAACATGGAAGCGTGGAAGCTCCTGAAAGGAAGGGACTGAAATAACCTTGTTTTATTTTTAAATCTGTGACTGTGCAATTTTTTTCTTTTTATAGTTTTTGTAAAGAATGGAAACACCTTGGGTGGGGGGAATTTTTTGGGATTTCTTTGGGGTTTTTTTGTGCTTTCTAGTGTTCAGCCACCATATAAATAGATTATTCTTATTAATGCTTCTGCTAAGGACTGTTCCAGCATCTCTGCTTTCAAACTTCTACCACTTGGCTCTGCTGGAGATTCCCAGAAATTCTGGACTTTGATTGCTGTTTCCCTCTGTCTTTCCTTATTTCTGATGCATGTCGAGTGGATATTGGCTTTACATTGATGTAATTTCCACCACAAATGCTATTTATATTCCTGCCTCCACACTGGAGCTGTTAAGGTGGGTAATTGCCCATGAATTTTAAACAATCCTGGCTTGATTGTCTCTGTGGATGAACACAAACTGGCCAGGGAGAGGAGTCTGTTCGTTTTTATTTCCATCTGTCTGCAGGACGTGGATCTGTTTTTAGCTGGAGCTGAAAGGTGAGCCTCCTTCCACACCAGGCACTGATACAGAAATGCTTTTTTAAAGCACACAAGTGCTTTTTTAGTGAACCACAGAGCTCTTTTTAGCCATTTAGCCACCCATAAACCACATAAAAGTGCTCATAGGCACCGTCTGGTGCTTACACTTTTAAAATATTAATTTAAATCTGTTTCTTATTGATACTAGAAAATACTTCATGTCCTGAAAAGCAACCTGGGGGAACGTGCAATCTTGAGAAACTTCACTTTTTCTTGTCAAAAGCCCTGAGTTTTAGGTATTTTGGGAAGTTATTAATGTTTGGTAACTATGTTTTGCGAAGGAGGAAGAAAGATTTTTATCTTCAAGATAAGGGAAAAAAAATTATGTTTTGCTTCTCTGTATTGAAACAAAATTATGTTTTGCCTCCCTGTATTGAAGGAAGGTGGTGGAAATGAGAACATTCAATTGGCTTTCATTGGCAGGGGACCAGAGAGGAAAGGAAATTATTTTAAATCCTGGAGAGATTTGGAGGAGCTGAAACTTGAATTCGGCCTTGACTGAATTCAGCAGAGAGAAACTGAGTTGTTTTCACAGATACCTTTGAGTTTTTAGGGATGAAAAGTTGCTTCTTTCCCCTCCCTGCTTTCCTTCATTGAGAAGATTTTGAGAAACTTTTCAAAATCCTGAGAACTGGCAGGTAGTCCTTGCCTTGGGAAGTCCAGCATATGCTGGGTATGTGGGCAATGTGTATGAGAGATGGGTGTGAACAAACAATTGATTTCTGGATGATCTGTTCAGAATTAATCGTGTAGGGAGTGGTGTGGGCCTGACAGGAGAGCTCACGTGGGTATGGCGTGTTTCAGACTGCTCTGGGATGGTTTCAGTGGGGAGCAACAGGGGCTGATTGCATTTCCTGGGCAACACCTCCCACAGATCCCGAGTTCTGCTTCAGGGGATGCTGGAGCTCAGCTCTCCAAGGGAAATAAAAAATCAAAACAGTGTTGAGGAGCCGCTCTCCTTTGTGACTGCAGTGGTCACAGAAAGATTTCCCTGGGGGAGGAGCAGTGGAGGGAATAGCTCAGAGCTTTTGTTTGATTTGTTTTTCCCCTTAATTAAGATGATGCTCAGCAGGCTGTCCCTGAGCTGTGCTCACAGTTTCTTATCTCAGCACCTGGAGAAGTTCTGCTGATAGCAGTGAAGGGTTCTTCTGGTCTCTGATGGAGAATAATTAGTGATGCTCGTTTTGTTGATGCTGAGAAACACCCCATGAAGTGGAAATATGTCATTTTCATTGGCTATATCAACAATGCCCAGTGAATAAATATATTTATAAATGTTTTATTTAGTGTGGAACTGTCTATTCCTCTGTATGGCTTTATAGACATCCTTATAAATACGTATAAATATGTCTTTTTGTATATATCCTTACAAAAGGATATTTATATCCTTTTAGATGGATATGAACATGGTTTTATTCCCACTACACAAATAAATGTAGTCATTCTCCCATTATTTTTTCCCTCAGGGCATCCTATTTTTCATATTTGTGTTTCCTTCTAAGCTCAGCATGCAGGATAAGAAGCAAATATTATTTGTGTGAATTTATGATTGCAAGTCAGTGATTGTAGGTAATAGACATAATATTTAATAATTTGCCTACACTGGCGTCTCTCACTCATTTTTCACACACTTGATTAGTGATTCCTAATTGCATTTTCCCTCTGCCCCACTTTCACAGGGAAATATAAACCCTGTGGCAGTGCAGAGTGAGTTTAATGTTGATTTTGCAGAGGTGTGAGTTGGGTGTCACCTGTGGGGTGGCTTTAGGCACAGCCTGGCACTGTGTGGGTGCCGTGGAGCTGATCCTGGCACAGCTGCAGGGATGCAGAATTCTCCTGAGCTCCCTTTTCAGTTCTCTGTTTGGGATTTTTTCCCTGCTGTGACTCTGGGTCATGTTTGTGTGCTTTTTACTCTCTGAACCCTGGTAACACCTGTACAACTCCCCCAGGTGAGACCCCAGAGCTGCCCCAGCCCTGGGGCCAGCACAGGGAGCACCTGGAGCTGCTGGAGAGAGTCCAGAGGAGACTCCAGGATGGGCAGAGGGATGGAGCAGCTCTGCTGGGAGGAAAGGCTGGGAGAGCCGGGATTGTTCACCTGGAGAGGAGAAGCTTTGGGGTGACTGAGCTGTGGGGTTCCAGTGCCTGAAGGAGCCTAAAAGAAAGATGGAGAGAGATGATTTATAAGTGACAGGACAAGGTGAAATGGCTTCAAACTGATAAAGAGTGAGTTCAGATTGGAAATTAGGAAGGAATTGTTCCCTGGGAGGGTGGGGAGGCCCTGGCACAGGGTGCCCAGAGCAGCTGTGGCTGCCCCTGGATCCCTGGCAGTGCCCAAGGCCAGGCTGGACATTGGGGCTTGGAGCAGCCTGGGACAGTGGAAGGTGTCCCTGCCCATGGCAGGGGTGGGATGGGATGAGCTTTAATGTCCTTTTCTTCCCAAACCTGTCAGCATCTTGCAAAACAAGTTCTCTCTGAAGTTAGCAGGCGCTGCAGAAGGAAACTGCAGCGGGAACGTGGCACATAACAGGTACCTTAATGAGCTTCAGAGGCGCTAATTGCTATCCAGATCTGCATTTGTTGTCTGAGAGGTGAATCAATTTCAGAGTTGCAAATGTACTGAGATTGCCTCACTTACAAGAATTGGAACCTTGGCTGGTTTTAATTTATCTGAAGAGTGGAGAGAATATTATTCCAAAACTGTTATTGTGAGTCTGAGTGCAGTTTCCTTTCCTTGGTGGACGAGGGAGGTCCTTAGTGCTGGGAATTTTTTTTTTCCAGCACTAAGGATTTTATTTCCAGCACAAATAAATTTTTTTAAATTTATTTATTAATAATAAATTAGACAGTTATTTTCCATAAACCAAGTCTTCAAGATGTGATCAGCTAAAATCAGACTGCCTTTCTTCTAAATGATTCCACGTGCTTCCAGTTCTTATACCTGACAGAGGAAAGAGCAGGGGATCCTTGTCCTTGTAACACAGAAAATATTGGGTTTGTTTGCAAATTGATGGGTGTTTTAATATTTGTAAAATGTGACTTGATTCATCCTAATGTCTGCAAAAGTACTCAAATTTAACTGGACTTAGCAAAACAACTTTTAATTTGTTTTATAGATTTGGTTCCAAAAACTTGCAGATATTTTTAGCGAGAAAGTGAAATCTGTCTGCACTGAGAATTAGGGTTAAAGCCAAGATGCCTTCCTAACCAAGGCAACAATTTTTGTGAGGAAAATTATTTCATACAATCTCTGAATATGATCACTTTTGGAGGAAGGTGCTGTAGCTGCACCAGGATTAATTAAAAGGAATTACATCAGATCTCTGCAGTGTCATAAGGGCAGGGTCCACACCTTGAACCACTTAAATTGTGATTATTTCCCCGCCCCTTAAAATTCTCTTATTTTTTTCCTAATTATTACTTGGCTCTGAAGAAGCAACAGGAGGAAACCTGGCAGCCAGGACCAAATATTCATCTTTTAATTTTCCATTACGCTGTTTGTGACAGAGGAATAAATGTGTTTGTGCCATTTCAAAGGCAGCTGCAGGTGGCACCCAGGGACGTGATTGAGTGGTGGACTTGGCAGTTCTGGGTGTGACTGAGGACCTGAGAGGTCTTTCCCAACCAAAATGATTCTCTGATCACACACTTGAGTCTTACAAAAGCTTTAAGGGCAGAGGAAAGCCAACCAAGGGGTGCTCCCCTGGGTGTGGAGTTTGAAATGTTTCATTAATGCTTCTTGAGGATGGTGATGGCACAAAAAGCATCTGAGGAACCTCAGTGCAGGTTGGCAGAAACTCCATCAGCACTTTGGGGGACGTGGAGTTGGCAAATGCTTTTATTTTCAGCTTGTGTGTCCTTTACAGAAAATGTATTTTCTGTGTAAGGATATTTTCTGTGTTAAGGAATACTGAAGGAAAAGCTGATAAAAATTCCAAATCCCTTTTTAACAGGATTGAACTTCAAAGGCAAGCATGAGTTTCAGCTGTTCTAATGATTAAGGTTATTTTGGAGCTTTTGAAGGGAGAGATTGTTCCCCCCTTTGTTTTTGCAGCAGTCTTGGAAGGAATCTGAGTCACTTTAAGGCTTGGTTTTGGCAGCATTTTGCATCTTTCTTTTGCAAATATTGTCTTTGGGAATAGTCTCTTCCCATCAGTGGAATTCTCCTCATGGCTGCTCCTCATAAACTTTTGAGGAGCTGAAAGGTGATAAATGCTGAAACGCTTCAAAGTGGTTCGTAGCCAAATTATCTGAGTTCAGTTGCGGTGGATATGACCAAAGATGGCCCCAAAAATCTGGTGACAGGTTTCATTTAACATCCTTGCTGGTTCTTACTCTTTCAAGGGTTTCTTGAAATGTTTACTGCTGGGTAGAAAATTTTCTCACAGATCTTTGTGCTACAGTCACATAAATTCACTTTTCTAGGTGATTCAGGGCTCTTTCCAGTAAAATACATGAGTTAACTTCAGGATAATATAAGAATATAGGATGATATGAGGTAGCCTCCACGTGTCTTGACTGTGTCTGGGAATTGTTCTCCTCATGAATCACACTGATTTTCATGCTCATGAATCAGACTGATTTTCTTTTTCTGTGCTATGAGGAAGAGCAATCAGGCCACCCAGGAGAATCTGTGATAAACAACATGGAATGTACTTTGTGAGGGGAAAAAAAAGTACACAGACAAATATCTTGCACTCTTGAAAAATGTAAGAACCAGCACCATGGGGTATGGGGAGCAAAATCTAATATTCTTTATCTCTTCTGCCTCCACGTGAAGCCTGATCCCACTTTTTCTCTGCCAGCAGCACCAGTTTTGTGTAAATGTTTTGTGCTGTGAAGGGGTGTTGGAATTGAAGGGGTAATAGGAAGTTAGCACCCCTGTAAAAGAGAGAAATGAAGGGCACAAACAAATTGTTTCACTGTGGGCTCCAGAGCAGGAACCTTTGTGCTGTTACAGGTGAGCCAAGAGCTGCAGTGGCTGGAGTGACACTGGAAATTTATATCACATTGTTCTGTGCTCTGAGGGTTTAGGAAGTGCTCACTAATGGTGATTTGTCCCCAAAGTGCTTTTCTATACATAAAGTCGTAAAAAATGGGAAGGGATTTCCAAGGTCAGCGAGTCCAGGCTGTGCCCGATCCCCACCCTGTCCCCAGCCCAGAGCTCCGAGTGCCACGTCCAGGAATTCCTTGGGCACCTCCAGGGATGGCGACTCCAAACCTCCCTGGGCAGTTCCAAGGTCTGAGCACCCTTTCCATGGGGAAATTCCTGCTGATGTCCAGCCTAAACCATCCCTGGAGCAGCTTAAGACATGTCCAGATCCTGTCCCTGTTCCCTGGGAGCAGATCCCAAATCCCCCCCAGCTGCCCCCTCCTGTCAGGGAGTTGTGCAGAGCCACAAAGTCCCCCCTGAGCCTCCTTTTCTCCAGGCTGAGCCCCTTTCCCAGCTCCCTCAGCCCCTCCTGGGACTGGTGTCATCATTCCCCTTTGCAGCCATTTCTCTAAATCCAGAATATTTACAAACTGAGACTGTTTCTTATGGTTTTTTATGTTTTTTGTCCTTGCTTTCCCCCAGTAAATGAGCAGGGATAAATCCCCTCGCTTTTCCAGCCACAGAGCTTTAGGATCCCACATTAAGCACAGCTCTTTCCATCCTGAGAGCCCTCCCAGCCCCATTTTCTTCCTGGGGACCCGAGGCTGTGAATCAGAACAGGAGCAGAGAACAAACAAACCCTGGGTCTGCCCCCAGGGAAATCATCGTCATCCTTTGACAAGGAGTGATCTCCTCACTCTGGTGGGTCACACATGCAGCTCCCAGCACAGGGGGGAATACACTTCTCTGCATAAATCTAGATAACTAATTATAGAATCCTCTGATTTATCCAGGAGTGCACTGGAAGTGGCTTTGAACAACAGCCACTGGTTCCACCAGGCCGTTTTGAAGGACAATCACAGTGCAGCAAAGTGCCCCACAGGATGCTGCTCTCTTTTCTTCTCTAAACCCACGTCATTTCCTGGGTAAGACAGGCCCCACCAGCAAATGCTGAGAATTTTTAATTATAGCCAAGAAATACCTCAGGTGAATCCCTGACAATAGGATTAAAGCAAGTATATGATTTCCTTTTAGCTGTTTTCTCGGAACTGAGGAAACCTCTTTGTTTCACAGGAGGAGGATTTTTCACTTTTTCCACGAGAAGGGGTTCTTTGGTAAGGCTCTGTCCAGATTGAGATGATGCAAAATTTACAGAAGCAAATTACTTACTGGAAAGATTGACACAATAAATGTATAGAACACATCTGTGCACGTGGGTAGAATTGGATGTACTCCATGGAAATAATCAGGGAAAACTTAAATAAGGTCATAATCCTGGCCAGGGCTGCATGGAAGCAGTTTTGCTGCTGTTCCCACTTTTAATGGGAACCATGCCCAGTGCACCACAAACCCTGTCCCAGGTTACCTCAGGAATGCTGCAGATCCAGAGATGGTGACTTGGCTTACCTGAAATCCTGTTTGTGTCCTTAAAATTGGTCATTTTTGGCTACTTTTGGATGCAAAGAAGGAGCTTTCTGCTTTTTTAAAAATTTTTTTATTAACCTAATTTCTTTCTTTCTCCATTTTCTTTGTCATAATGACAATGAAGACATGAGAAGAAGGAAAAATGCTGAGAAAACAGAGGGAATGGAAAGAAAGAAAATGACAGGAAGCATCAAGAAGTAGAAATAATAATAATAATAATTGTTATTGTTATTGTTGTTGTTGTTATTATTATTGTTATTGTTATCATTATTATTCTTAGCCTCTGTAACTACCAGCTTCAACGAGGAGACAAATCCAAAAGGAAGAGTGGCTGAAGACTTTATTTCAAGTTCAGAAGAAGAAACAGCCCAGGTCTGTTTGGTTTTTAAAGCAAACAGACCAAAGTGTTGGTAGCAAGAGGAAATCATGGGCTGTCAGCAATATCAACAAAGCCAGAAATGTTGTTTGCCGCTGCTGCTTTGAGTCAAACAAAGAATATCTCTGAAACCTGCAGAGCTGGAAGTCATTTAATGCTGTAACCTCCAAGTGCACTTGCTCTTGGGGAGGGATTGCAGTTAGAAACCTGTGTGAATGCCTGTCCATGTTTTTGGGAGCTCTGTTTGGTGCACACTGGCATAAGTGAAGGGCCAGCCCATGGGCACAGAGTTGTGTTTGCCCTGGATTCTTTTTTCCCCCCAGAATTTGTTCCTCCAAAGAGCTGGTGATGAAAATCTGAGTATAGGAAGTGTCTGGGTTGGAGCAGCAAGCAAGGGTAAGCCAGGAAGGAAAATCTGGTGTGGTGTCCAGAGACAGCACGGATTTCATCCTGGAAGTGACAGATATTCACAGGTTTTAGCCCCTTTTCTCCAAATTTGCACAGAAATTCAGCCCTGGAGGAAAGCTTTTGAAGAAATAACTTTAAAGGCTTCTCTGCTAATAGTCACAAAAAGGGAAATCAGACAAAAGCACAACAGCACGTGCAGGGATTCTCTTAAATGAAAACCTGGCTGATATTTAACTTTTTACACCGAGGAGTATTTTCTCAGTGATGTTTCATTGAATTAAAAAGAAAAAAAGATGTAGAAGTACCTCCTAAACACTCTCTTTCCCCTCTGCTCCTGTTGCTCTGACATTTAGCACGGAGTCACTGGAAGTTTCACCTCTCAGTGCCTCTTCAGAGAGCTGCCAGTCCTGTGAGGGAGCATCCTGCTGTCCCCTGGCAGTGGGACAATTTATAGGGGCGAGCAGAAGGAGGAGGAAATTGAGCTCCAGGCGCTGCCTTTTGGATCAGAGAGTGTCAGGAAAGGCCCATGAGGAGCCTGGGACGTCGATAAAGCTCATCCCCTTGGCACTGAGGGAGCATTAATCTCCTGGGGTGTGTCAGGGCCACGCTGCCTCTTGGATGGTCCTCGGAGCTGTGTCCTCACTGGGCTCACAGGCAGGGGATGAACTGCCCAGGAAAAAGAGGTCTGAGCTCCTCTGGGGTTGATTTTCAGCTGATTTGGATTCCAAACCAGAACCACTGTGGATTCTAACCCCCCAGGAAGGTTGGATGGAGGATAGGTGGATTGTCTGTGCTTTATTACGTGGCATTTCTGTGCAGCTTTTGCCCATGAGGGGTTAACAAAGCTTTAAAGAGTCCCCAGATGGGATTTAATTGGTAGGGTTTGATTGTGGGGAGAAGAGCTGCAGGCAGAGGGGAAGGAGCCTTGGCAGAGTGACCTTTGGGAAAGCCTTCAGCACAATGGTCCTGGAACAACAAGGGAATTCCAGGGAAAGGGAAGGGAAGGGAAGTGGACATCTGTAGAGAGGGGAGGGAAGGAAGAGTGACAGAGTCAAGGAAACTGGCATTATCTGCTTTGCACTTTGCTGCTGAGATGGGGCACTGGGAGTGCTCACCTTTCGGTGCTTTTGTCACCTCCAGCTCTAATCAGTAACTAGATATCTCCAAAAAATCCCTGGGAAGATCCATGAGGAAGCTTGAACTGGATGTGTCTGTCCAGATTATCACCTGAAAATGTAAACAATACCCTCATCGATTTTTGCAGGCTCCCAGAGAAGCTGGGTGTCAAAAATTGTCCTGTTGACATCAGATCTACATCAGCCAGTCACGGTTTTTGTAGATAAAAAGTGAAATGTTTGATGCTTGACTGCAGTCACTGAGTGAACAGAATGCTGAGTTTATGGGGAAGTTGGCAAAGGATGGGGTTTGACTTCACAATTTACGAGTTAGAGCCTCATAATCAGGTTGTTAGAGGAAAACCTGACTTTGTAAATCCAGGCAGAAGCACTGCAGGCAGGGAGAAGAATTCTCTTTTTCACCAAATCCTGTCTATTTCGAAGCAGAGCCATGCTGTAAACACATCTATGCATACAGAAGTATTTAAAGCACGGCCCTAAGGTGAAAATACCTGTTAAAAATCGGTGTGTGAGGCAAAAGAATGGGATTTAAAAACCCTTCAGGAGTTGGATGAGGAATTACATTTTTGTTTCTTGTTGTTGGGGAGTTAAGGGGAATAAAAACCACAAATACATGGATGTATTTTCACCTTGCTGTGTTTGCTTCCCCATCCCTTTGCCCCCTGAGCTGCTGCAGGATGGATTTTGCTGGTGTCCCTCGCTGAGGGTCAGAGCTCCCCTGGTCCTGGGCTGCAGATGGGAACCCTGAACAGCCCCTGCTGGACCACGAGCAGAGGAAGTGGAAGTAATAAAATTTATCACCTCTGAGAGTCCTTCCAGCACGTGGAACAATGAGTGCAGGTCCTGCTGCCGTGGTTTTCTGCGTGGATGGCTCAGCTGGGAGCGTTGACAGTCAAAAATAACCTTTCCATGGCCATACTCAGCAGGAATAATAACGGAAGAACCTGGATGATGATGTGGAAAACCACTAAGGGTTAGAGCTAAGTGAAGAGTTCTAGTTTCCTTCTGGTTATTCCTAGGAAACGTTCTGGGGGAAAATAAGAGTTGAGATCACGACCTTTGCTTTATGTAGCTGCTTAATTTCATTTTGTTGTTTGGCTGCGTTTTCCTGTGTTCGTGGTTACTGACAATGAACCTCTCCTGCTCTGAGGAAGCACCAGCACGCTTCTGAAGGATTTCTTGAAGTGCTGAAAAAACCCTCTTCAAATGGTTTTCAATGTCATGTATTATTTCAAATGACAGTAAGACGTTGTGAAATAACAATTACAGAATTAATTGCGACAGTTCTGGGAGGAAAGCTTTTCCAGACTTCAAAAGACAGTTCAGAAATTGATTAGAAATTGTTCTGAAATCTCTGCTGGCTTCAGAACTGCTCTGGCTACTGCCTGTTCCTGCACACAGCAGGGCTGTGAAGTCTAAGTTGCTTCACCCCTTGCTGGTCTGACACATAAATTTCTGCTGCAGGCTCCTCCCAGCCTCTGAAAAAAGACAGGTAAATAATCCCAGAGCAAGGTTTTGTAGGTGAAAGTCTTAAGCAATTTTGAAAATCCTGTTAATTCAGTATTTCCTGAGACCTGGAGAGTTTCCCTTCCACCAGCTCAGTCCATTGTTAGCTCTGCTCTTTGTCACGGGTGCTGTGAGGAAGTTCTGCCTCCCTGCAGACTGATTCTGCTGCTGCTTCCTCACTAAACAATAATTTGTTCTCTCTTTCTATTTCTGAGACACAGAAATGCTTTTATTTTCCCTTCTGGGCTGTCCAGCTGACTTGAATCTTTCCAGGACCATTTAATACAAACACAGGCTCCTGCCACCTACAGAAAACCAGAGCCATTTGAATTGTCTTTCTCTGGCCTCTCATTTGACCTTTAAGTTTTTCCAGGAAATTGGTTTGCTGGAGCAAAAAAAGACACTTGTTGTCTGTATGCATATTGCACATAATTGTAATAATTGTAAGAATACAAGGAACTGGGGTTTTTGTTAGTTTTTTTGGGGGGAAGCTTTTTTTTCCTTCTCTTCTCTTCTCT
>VZTH01008194.1:53887-160977 GCA_013397815.1 Aleadryas rufinucha | reverse complement strand
ACAGGAGATAGTCCCGAGTGAGTTATCCGAGTTATGTGGCAGGGTTCTTGATTGCCCATTAAACAGAGATAGCTCTTGGAGGGAGTTATCAAGGATGAGTCATGGTAGCAGATAACAAACACTGCCCCACCTGCTCCAACAGCCCATGAAGATGGTAATAGAATACATGCTTTTTGTTACATCTTACATTGTAACCTAGGACAGTTAGCAATGTATATATAGACATAGAGCAACATCTTGATTTACTGCATTTACTACTTCCAGGAGGTACTTGACTAAGAGATGTTAACTGGGTTTTCCCCTGATGAAGTGTCCTTCTATGCTGGTTAGGAAAGCCTTAATTCACCATCTTAAAGTGTATAAGGAACATCCCAGTCTAAGACAATTTTGACATTTTGCAGCAACGTAATACATTATCATTACTCGTCAGCTCATGTCTAGTCGGTACCTTGGAACTACAGGAGGGAAGAGCCAATACCCACACCTGCCTTATTCAAAATAATATGAAAGTTAATTATTTCAAAAGGAAGGGAAAAAAACCACAGCTTGGGAAAATAAAACAAAGAAAGGAAAACTAAACTAAAAGCTAAGAAAAATTTAAATTGCAGTATCTGAGTGAAAAAAAATACATTCACAGAAGACACTGATTAAGCTAATGAGGTCAAGAAAGATTTGTTCATATAAAATATTTGAAGTCTTGATATTGTTTCTTTTAAAAAGAAATGAACAAGAACTGGGTGAGAGGAATAAATGAAAACATGATTTTTAGACCAAAATAGTTAAGTAGTCAAGTTATTTAGTTTGGTTTTCACATTAAAAAGAGAATTAGAAGACAGAAGAAGAATTTAGGAATAAAGAAGGTTATTAAAGAATGCAAATTTGAGGTGTACATAGACCTATGGCTTAGGAGGTCAAAAGAGTAAGCTGACAGAGGAAACACAAATGCGATCCTAGTCAATTCCTTCAGAAGTCAGAAAGAGTCCTTTAGTTTATGTCAGTAGGAATTAAATCCAGCTCTCAGACAAAATGATGAAGGAAACAAAACTAAAAGAATTGCAACTAGAGAAAGGAAGAAAAAACAAAACATGTCAGAGCACATGGTGCTTCAAGTACACAATGTACTAATAAATGGGCAGGTCTGTGTCTTTGCCTTTGACAGGCACTATTATGCTAAATGATATGCTTCAACGATAAATGACAGATTATTTTCATTTTAAGAATAGTTTCTGTAATCTGAAGTAACTTAAAACAGTTTTTATTAGCACTAATTAGATGTACAAGCATCTTTTTGACAAGCTAGGTAGTTACATAGAATCATAGAATCATAGGAAGTTAAGACATTAGAAGGGGCCTTAAAGACCATCTAGTCCCAACCCCCTTGCCATGGCCAGCGATATCTCCCACTAGAACAGGTTGCCCAAGGCCTTATCCAACCTGTCCTTGAACACTACCAGAGCTGGGGCATCTGGAACTTCTCTGGGCAACTTGTTCCAGTGTCTCACCACCCTCACAGTACAAAATTTATTCTTAATATCTTTTCTCTTTGAATTTTCACACTTTTCTCCTGTTCTATCATAAAGCTTTCAACCTAATTGGTGTATGAATTCTCTTTTTTAATATATTTTTACTATAAATTATTTATTTTATATGTTTTAAAATTAAGCACAGACTAAATGTAAATACAGTCTAATTATCTGATGTCCAAATTCAAATCGCATTTTTAAATGAATAATATTTTTTAATGAATTACCACTCTAAATTACAGGCAATTTTCTACATAATTGTATGTTGCTATCATAAGGTTGTAAAAAAACTCCCAACAACCTATGAAAGCTATTGTTGTTACAATTCATACCTTGGGACTTAATGTGTTCTGAACATTAATCACACTTCTCATATCCCATGCTAGTTATTTAAAAATGTTGCCAGCACACTGCTAATTCTAAGCTTCCTGAAAATCAAATCTTTGTCCAGACTGTAGCTGCTGATTCCCTCATGTTTATATGTAGCACTAAAATAAGAATAAAGCCCTGTAGTACATTTTCCTCCAAAACCAACGATATATTCCTGTTTTCTGTGATTTCACCTAGTGAGAAAGCAGGATGATACGCCTAGTGTTTCAATCACCCTTTGAAAATGCTCTATTAAAAGGCATATTTAACATAAACTGATGCACTTCTGTGGCCCACTGTGTTCACTGGTACTTCACACAAGCAGATAGCTTCAATCATCCACAGAGCAAATGTTGCAGAACTGAGACCAGAAAATAGGACAAAACAAAATGAATCAGAACATACAGATCTCAGTGGTTTCCATGGCTTCTGGACTAGTTCCAAAAAAGCTAAATATTCTCTGAAGTAAAGGGGAGTTTGCAGTTACATGGGAACTGAAAGCTGGGTTATTAAATATGTTCTTTGTTTTCAGTGGTAAAGTTAACTATGAAAGGAACATTAGCTCATTCCTCTTAACATTTTATGTACCTTTAACATTCAAATAATCAGATTATAAATTTTATGGGTTTTTTCCTATTATTTGGGCTGAATGCTGCCTTAATTTCTTTTACATTTTAAATGAATACAAGAACTACTGCTGCATTTTAATATTTTGAGATTAAAAATGAGAAAACAAGTATGAAATTAGCTATGATGATGTTAACTACTTTGCACTGCATTACATTGTGCATATTCCATGGATATGTGTGAATCACAGAATTGTTAGGGTTGGGAGAAATCTCTGGAGATCATCCCATCCAACCCCCTGCCAAGGCAGGGTCACTCAGAGCAGATTACACAGGAACATGTCCAGGTGGGTTTGGAATGTCTCCAGACAGGAAGATTTCACGACTTCCCTGAGCAGCCTGTTCCAGTCCTTATGTTGTGGTGGAACATATTCTGGCTTAGTTAATGGCTGTTGCTCCTCATTCTGTCACTGGGCACCACTGAAAAGAGTCTGGCACCATCCTCTTGGCACCTGCCTTTGAGATATTCATATGCATTAATGAGATCTCTCAATCTTCTCTTCTCCAGACTAAACAGGCCCAGCTCCCACAGTCTATCAGAATATCCCAAGGAATTTTAAACAGTGGTAAGGCAATGTCTACATTTCAATTAGGCCAGAAAAATAGAACCCTCTGTGGTATATGACAAAGTTATTGTTGCCAAATTTGTCTGCCAGAGTTGATCAAATTCTGTTGATGCTGGATTACTACATAAGAGAAATAATTTCTTGCATTTTTTAAGCTTTTCAACAGCAAAAAAGGGCCTAAGGAGAAGGATGGTTAAAATAAATGAAGGAAATGTGCTTTGAAGACAAATTAAACTAATTTAAAGCTTCTAATTTGCTTTAATAATAACTGTGCCTCTGGTTGGATGATCAGATCTCCAAGTGGAGTTACTTATTCTTGTACATCTACATGCAAGTTGGCAGTATTTACACTTGGTTGTTCTATTTAACATTTTTACATTTCTAGTTTTAAGAAGTTTTTCATTCACTGAAATACATAGATGAAAACTGCATTTGTATCAAGTTATACCAAAAATTAGCTGCAAGAAGACACAGACATGACAATGCTGGCTCGAGAATTTTTGGCTTTGTGGTGAAAAGTATAAACTTTTCTTTTCTTTCCTTTTTCACAGAGTAGAGCTACTGACCAAGCCTGCTGGTACCATGATGAACTAACCATCCTGGGCCAGCTCAGACATCCACTACACCTACTTTTAGATGAATATTTAGTTTTGTTGCTGTACACTGCAATCGGAAAAATCCCTATGTTTCATTGAAATGTTCCTTCAAAAAATTGCCCTTTTCTTTTTTATCAGCAGCTGTGTGTCAACATCTTTTATTATAGAAATGAAAAGGCAATACCTTCTGCCACTGTTTTCTGTGATGCAGATCTGTCTGTAAACCAAGAGATGGTAGAGGTGTATGAGAGAGATTTACATGTTGTGTTTCCCTCACAAAAGCATAATAGTTATCTCTGCTTTTCAGCTACAAGTGCCTTCTAGTTGTTTGCAAATACACCATGCAAAATAATGATTTAGAAGTAACTTTCAGTGCAAAAAGTACCTGGGAATAGCAAATCAGAATTTTTATTCCCACTATTAATTCCTTAGTGAACACATATGCTTAAACATGCTGAAATAAATATGCTATACTTTATTGTATAAGGTCATAGGTTGCAGAGCATTTCACATATAGATTTTCACCATTTCACAGGGTCTGTTATTCAAAACTTGCTTAATCAGGAGCATTCACTGTTGTCTAGTGACTGTATGAGACTCAAAGGACATGAATACATGCAGAAATCCATAATCAAATTTGGCATTTTTATGTTCACATTGTTATCATTTGTTGAGTCTGGAGCCGCTTCCCTTAAAAATTATATTTCTCGTTACAACATTTTGTGGTTTTAAATACCTCATATGAACAGCTATAGCAGAGGCCAATTTCTGCAAAAGTGAAATAACAATATAGTCTAGACCTGGAAATAAAACAAAGCTGTCATACTTTAAAGAGCAGCTGCAAAACTATGGCACAGAGATATGGCGACTGTTAGAGAGAATAGGTGCAGAAGCCAGCTGAGTGCTAGAGAAATGGTTAGTGCAGTCCACACAAAGTGACATGGTGAAAATCATAAAGAGCTTGTGTTGTTTAAGCCTCTTCTCCTTTGCTGTTGGATGTACTATAACATACCACAGATCCACAAGAAGAGGAGCAGGGTTAACTAGTAAAAGGGTTAGTTCACCTACATGAAGTAAGCATCAAAGATATTGTTCTCTTCCCTGAATAATTTTATTACACAGTTGTTATTTTAACTTTTCAGACCAGAAAGGCATGTGAAGGAAAACACTGGATTTTAGGCTTCGAAAGAACTTAAGCACAACCATGTGACGTACGCCTTTAGAATTCATTATTTAATGGCTGAAAAAACCTCTTATTTTTAAATGCTGGTGTGCTGGTTTTGAAAGCACATTTCAGTCCTAGATGAAGCTGAGTCCACAGACTGCATTCCATCACCCTTTCTGTACTTGAATGCATATGTTTTCTACTATAAAGCTCATGACACATGTCAAGTCAGCTCAAGTGGTGCTAGGAGAATATTCTTTTAGTCCTTCACTCTTTTCAGCTGTTATTTCTTTCTTCCAAACACCTTATTTTTATGCCAGAGAACTCCTAACTGTAGTGTTCATTTTCTTGCCACTTTTACTTTACGGCTTCATATCAGGAGAGATCCTTCAGAAGTTGTCCTCAGGAAAAACAAACCAACAGCAGATCCTATCTTTTCCTGTGTGTATTAAAAATACTATACAAAATGATAAAACCAGAAAAAGTTGAAGTGCTGAAGGGATAGAAAAGGCACAGGATCTTTCAGGGAAATCCTTGCTGTGCTTGCTTCTAAAACTACGGGTTGGTAATCATTCTATAGAAACTCACACATGTTAAAAAGAAAATTTTCCTTTCAGTAATGAAACATATTTAATAGCAAAGGGATTAAAAGAAAAAAGGAAAATTATTGTCAAGAGAAACTGCAAAGATGACCAAAGCACGAATCAGGCTTTAGTAACATCAGGCTAACAATCAGCTGCTTATTCTGTTTGTTTCAGTATTCAGGTGAGAGGGATGCACTTGACCAGGGTGAATCTTCAAAAACACCTTTTTTGCTTATTGAAAGGAGTATCTGCAATTGACTGGATTTCACTGTACACCCTGAATTTCTCCTGCTCTGCACCCTTCTGGTAGCTTGTTTCTGTTCTTTGCTTTTCATCAGCTTCTGCTCCAAATCCATTAATGCCTTGGTTTGGGTTTCTTTCAGTTCCCCTTTTCTCAAAATGCCCTTTCTGATGTCAAATTTCTGCTTCACATGCAGGCATTTAGTTATGCATTTGCACAGAACATCCCTATTTTGGAGTACTTTCTTGCAGAATGCCTCCTGTGTCCAAACCTAAACTGCTTCATGTTAGGATTAGGCAGGACTTTTAAACAAAGGAAAACTACCAAATCTTCCAAACATCCTTTTCCACTCACATAGTCTCTCTTTGGAAATGTATGGGGCTCATATATCCCTTAGTGATATTCAGTGTTGCTGCCTCAGGAGTAAGTAGAATGGAATGGTTATGATTTTGAACACTTGATGTGATTAAAGGTCTTGAAAGAAACTTTCATTTCCCAGCCCACCATCCTCACTTCCAGGAAGAGGATTTTCACATAATTCTTGGACACTCTTGTTAGGTTCCTCTGAATACTAATACTCAATAGCCCTCCCCAGTTTTGCTTAAATGGTACATGAGAAAAAGTTTTAGTTTCTTCCTCTTATTCTACATAAAGAGACCATATGGTTAGGATAAGTAAAATGAAAAATATTTGTCTGTTCAATTCTTACGCACAGGGAACATATATCTGGAAAAAGCTATATGCTATGTAGCTGCTACAAGCTGTATGTATGTAGCTCTTCCTAAATATACCACCCAGTGGAATTCAAAATCAATTTTTTTCTTTCATTTCAAAATTATAAAATATTAAGTAAGTAATATAGCTGAAAGAAAAGTGTGTCCTTCAAAGAAAAAGAGTGCAATCCTGTTATTTCTAAGTTTAAGGGGCTGACATTTTTCTCTCCTTGGAGTTTTATAAAAGTGTGACTCAGTTAATTGGATTGAGAGCCAAGGGCTGTCACAACTTGGATACAGAAATGAAACATTACATTCATATATGCTTGCAGAAAGAGACAAAGGTATACTATGACTGTTTAAAAAGGTACTCAGGACAGGGAACTTAATGGTCATTGTGGAAGAACATTTAAATACAGAAAAAGCAACCATTAAATAGTTTTGTTTCCAGGCCTTCCTGTGTGTAAAAAGATGCCAGTTGTATAATTTTGAAGCATCTCCTTCTGCTCTGCATATTACAGTGCAAATTTAGTTCAGAAAAGCCATCCAACACATCCAATGACAGTTTTGTTCATCTGTTGAAAAAAAAGTATTTGAGCAGTGGCTGCCTGTCTTCAACTATCTATCTGTGCTTGTCTCCCTGAAATAGGCTGAAAATTAAAAAAAAAATTCCAAACATTGTAAGTCCAAATTACTTTTTTGATCATTGTGTATTTATTTTGCAGACATGTTAGTCACAAAACCTTCAATCAATGTGCCTGTGTCAAGATATAATGACTCAGTTGCTGAACATATTTCTGAATTGAAGACCAAAAGAAGTGACTAAAACACCTGAAACAGAGACACTGTGTAAAAGATCTGTGAGAGACCACCTGCAATTCTGACTGTGGAACTCCAGCATCTGCATATGTAACAAGGTAGTTAGTGGGTCAAAGCTGTGAGAAAGTGAGAGATTTTGGGTTTTCTTTCTTTCACAGTAAAGGAATATGAAGCCTGTGTTAGCTTTTAGCAGTGTCTTCTAATTGCATGCTTGTAACTGGGTGAATTGGTTATATTTTATAATGCAGACTGAGATCCCAGACTCACTGCAGTGAAATACAATCTTGCATTAAATAGAAGGCAAACAAAAGACTCAATAAACAAATATGACAGAAATTTGCAACAATAATTGCCCTGCCAGGTCCTACATTTAAGAATTCCCATGTTCACAATAGGATGAAACGCACATGCTAAAGAGTGACAACAGGATCTGTGCTAGTGTGTTTCTACCTTCACAGCCTAGCCTTTTTCTTCTCATACCAAACATAGCACTGTATGGACACTAACCATTATCTTTTATTACTTAAAGTACTTTAACACACCTTTTACCTTCCAACAGTAGCATACATCTTATGCTATCATTGTGAACAAATGCAGCCTTGCATATATCAAAAGGCAAGCTGTGAGCTAAATGACTTGGTGAAGATAACACCAGTTTAGAAAGATGCATTCTCAATGGTTTACATAGTGGGCTTAGAGGAACAAACATCTCCAGAACTACTATTCAATTAAGTTTTTCAGTGGTGTACATGAACTCTGCCAGAAAATGTTAGAGTATGTTGGCTAATGGTTGTTGTGTGGTGTGGTGAGGGTGAAGGAGCTTTGGGAAAACAAAGTCTGAAAGCCTGAGACTCCTACGTTAAATACTTTGAAAAACAATGCTCCCTTTGGGGCTGCCATGTTGTTACTCATCAGTGCTATCTTCATGATGGTTTAAAATGAGATTCTCTGAGGGAGACTGAAAATGTGCTTATATTCATTTACCACTAGACTTATAAATCAGTAACTTCGATGCGATGCTTTGGATATTTGCATTTCTTGTTGTTGGTATCTTAATGTTAGGGGAATTAAAGTAAAGACAGGCCTCACTGAAGAATAAAGGACTCAGGCAGTAAAATCCAGGGACTTTTATTGGCTTGGGATCAGAGAAAGCACATGCTGAAACAATCTGAAAGGGATCCAATTTGAGAGAGGGCAGCCACGCTGTTAACCATGATGCAATCAATTTGCAAAAGAGTGAAGTATTCATCCCTCATCACACCATGATCTCAAGATAACCTCATGATAGCTGCTGCATATAATTTATATGCATACCTGTATATGTGTATAATATATATAAACACGCATATATATACATATACATATACATATACATATACATATACATATGCATATGCATATACATATACATATACATATACATATACATATACATATACACACAAACACACACACACACACACACATATATATATGTGTGTGTGTGTGTACACTTTAAGGTTTTTTGTACATGGCCAGGAGTAGTAAAGGATCTCTACCATCCATAAGAATCTACCAGTAACTTCGGGACAAAAATGGCATTGTCATGCTTCTCAGTGGAGCTAGATTGCTGCTAGAACTCCAGACAAAGGGTTCAGTGCATTTTGTGGTACCTTCCGACAGTAGCAGTAAACTGTGAGCACTTCCTTCCCCTGTACTCACCCACCATTGGATTTTGGTGATTTCTGTATGTGGTGTGAATCTCCTCTTAAAGTGCTTCTCGGACCTCTGAGAGGAAGCCTTTTTCATCTACACTCTAAGTTTGTTTTCTTCACCTTTACCGTCCTGATTGAAATGAGGTAGGATGAAAAGCAAATATCTTTCAGTATCATATATGAGAGTGCTGAGGCAAACTTGATTTTCAGCAAATGTTAAGTTATTGAATATTTTGATTCTGTAAAGCCCAATAACATGATTTTTTAACCATTTTAGGTTCTTTTATAGAAGTGTTGCCCAGCATGGCTCTATTTACTTCATAGAGTGTTTATGTTAAGAGAAAAAAGATGTGAGGAGGAATAAATCTTTCTGTAATCACTTAGTACCTTTAATTATTTGTAAAAGAAAGGAAATTGAAAAATGATCTTACTAAAAACCATGATATCTGAAAACATAGTCATAAATTATGCCATAAAACACAGATACACTTAAGCTGAAAATTACTTCTGAAGTAATCTAAAAGTAATTGGTACTCAGATCTAAATCAAATGAAATTTTCGCAATGCTAAAGAGAACAGCAGATGTTGGTTTTGATATTTATTGAAAAACAGTTCTGTTGTTGTAATGCAATCCTCTCTGAGAGACATTTTTTAAATTCTGTTTACTTTGTTATGTTTCCTTAAAAAGTCTTATCATGAAATTATTTTCCATAACAATTTGGGTTCGTAGTAGCTTTCAATGACAGAAGTGTCCAAATTGTGATAATGATGCCTTGGGTTTTAACTTTTATATTTTTCAAATCCCGTACTGCCTAGTGCATGACTCTGAAGTTTCATGTGGCCTGTTAACTACTGCTCTCTCATGCTGGTTAGACATAACAAAGCTTCTCTAGGTTTGATCTTCAAGGAGACCTCAATTGTCCCAGGCTCCAAAATATGTAAACTAAAAGCCTCTGAAAAGGAGGGGCAAACTTGGGGTAGTTACATCATTAACTGAGGTTATAATTGGAGAATTAACCCTGATATGCAAATGGACCAAACTTATAAAAGTGTGAAGAACCTGTGGCCCAGCGTCCATCTTGGGTGTAGCCTTTTGACTGCCCAGGGTGTACCTTTGGAGGCCCTTCAAAAAATTACCTACTTTTATTCTCTTATTCTTGTCTAGCTTCTGTTTGCAGGTAGCCACTTCCAGGCATCAGTAAAAACCTGCATGTGTCAAATGCCAAAGCAACTCTTAACAGAACTACAATAAAGCAAAAGGAAGCAGAGCTAAAACACAACAAAAGAGGTTTCTTTTTCTTTTCCTAATCAAAACAAGGAATTTCCTTGAATGCATTTTAAAAATGTAGCAAACTATATTGGAACAAAATCTGGCAGTATTTGTGCTCAATACTTTATAATGCCCCTGGAATTTGTTCAAATTTATTACTGTAATTATTGAGAGCTTTATTACTGAATTCTGTGAGGGCAAAGGTGCAGATACATAACTGTGCATAATTTTTTTTTAATCACATTTAAATAGGCTGAATGGGTGTGAATCACCTGCTTTGGTGCCATCGTCATATATAAGGATTATAAAATAACCCAAGCAATGTAGAGTCAGTGACATAGCTTTTACAGCATTTATAGTAAATAGTATCTTTTAAAAATGTTTAAACACAGAGGACTTGCAGTCTATCTGGGAATTGAAGGAGCACAAGCTCTAGGAGATACCTGAGGTGACTCACCTGTAGCTTGGAAGATCATTTATGGAAACTCACGGCTTCCTTGTGTTTGTGCCTGGCATGTACTGCCCATAGTGTTCAAAGTATTCTTACCTGTGACAGGGTGAGCAAATATCATCTATCAGGTGTCTGCTTACCAAAGTGTTCACAGCGCAACAGGTGAAGTTGTTCTTTCACTCAGGAGATTATTGGAGGCCAGTTCAGATCTGAAAACGTGCTCTTTTGTTCTCAGCATTGACACTGTTTAGAAAAGGCACTGCAGTGACTAAGAGGTGCCAGGAACACTAGGACTGAGTCCCACTCACCAAAGCTGTCCAACTGTGGTGCAGCTGGTGGCTGAATAATTTTGACAAGTCTGATATTGCAGGATAAGGGGATTTATTTGTTTTCTCAGATTTATTTTATTTCTCACAGATAAGCAAAAATATTTTAATATGCCCGACCACAGGACCAGACAGTCTAAGGAGAGCAGGGAAAGCCCTGTGTGGGTAGGTTCACATGTAATTAAGATCACTGAAACGGCTTCAGTTGGCTTGTGTGCATGCCAAGTGCATAGTCAGGTCCAGCAAAAAAAAAAAAAAAAATTAGTGGGGAAGCTGTGGCATGATCCTGAGGAGCAGAGTGCAGTAATAAATTGTGTGATTGTCCTTGTTCCCCACAGAATTTTAAAGAAATTTTCTTGCATTTTATAAAAGTATAAGCCAACTTGAAACCCAAAATTTGTGCACAGAATTGCAAATATACTTGCTGCTATTATTCAGAAAAAATGCTTTAGGATAGTTTGCCAGCATAGTGAAATTTTTTACCTAGAAAATTAAGTGGCAGCACCTAAGGTAAAACTACTTCAATAGCCACTGACTGCCCAAGGAGACAGAGGTTGACAGATGTGGGTCCTCTTCATGTCTCCCACTGTCCAGACCCCCATTTTCTGTTCCGATTCATCACATAATCTCATAAACATAACAAGGTCTTCTGAGAGTGGGTAGTGGTGCTAATCATCACCAAAGCAGCAGATCATGATCAGCAAGGGCCTATCTAATCTATATGGAAGTGTGAAGGAAAAAAGAACTGTTTCAGCATAGCCTGAAATCCCACCAGAAACCTTATATTCTTTCTGGATTGGCAGTTTCGGTCGCTTAGTGCGACGCAGTAGATGAAATCATGTACAATCTCTTATCTGATTTTCTTTCTCTCTCTTGTATGATTTAAAAAGAAGAATCCTCTGAGCTCCAGGCAATAGGGCTAAAAGTGCTTTAATGAAGCTTGTATCAGAACAATAACATAATTAGTATAGTTGTGAAAATTCCTTCACAACTAAAAAGGGAAGAAGGACTGAAAAATTACACACACCACATCTGGCCTTTTTTTGTCATCATATCCTTGGGGTTGATTCTCTGTTCCTGTCAAGCAGTGCAACAAGCTGCAATATTAATCTAGCTGAAGACATGGGGAAGAGTACTGCCAAACACCTTCAAAAATACTTAGCAACTGTGCCATGGGGAAAAATGAATTAAGGCAAGGCAAATAAAGCCAGGCTATCCAAAAGTTAGTGAAATTCCCTGAGAATTTGGACAAATCCCAAAAGGCATTCTGTTTGGAATTAATCTGGATACTGATCCAAACAGTTCATATTTGTCAACTTTATAATGGTAACAGAGATATTTTCTCTATTTTATGTAGTTGAAAAGGCACATGAAATCCTGGAGAAATACTTGGGGTTAGGAGGTGAATTTTTATGCAAGAATGAAAAGGAGTACTGAGAAGGTGTACTGATCAAATTCATTGTTCTGAAATTTGTACAGTTAGTTGTTCATTCCTGTGCCAAGTGGCATGAATTCTGCAGAATAGCTATGGTCACACTGAATGTGTCAATTATGAAAGCCAGTGTACCTGTTCTGCATCCTGTTTCTTACTGTCCTCCAATAAAATCATGTCTATTTGGCCAGGAATATATTTTCTGTGCCTATCTCAGCTTGTTTTGTGAGCTCGCTTAGCTCACAACTTCATTATCGTTTCCATTATTTCTAAATCCTCCAGAAACAGGATACAGAATGCTCTCTGAGGACACAGCAGCAGAGTAACTAGAGGGTTTTAAAAGAACATAGCCCCTTCTTGTTTGGTTCTGTGTACAGAAAGACAGTGCCTCTATGCAACCTGCAGTTCTCAAGAGAAGGCAGTGCTAGGAGTGTACAACAGTCATAGAACTGCCTTCACACAGTGCTGGGAAATGGCAGCAGCCCCAGGTTTTGAGGGCTGCCCTTTAGCTACCAGTGCAGGCACTGAGTACCAGCCTTGCAGACCCAAATATGGTGTGTTTGTAGACTTGAACAGTGTGTGAATCTATTTCTTTATTCATATAATGCCATCTGAACCACATTTATGTACAATTCCAAAAAAATATGATGAAGTTTTTACATCATTTGAGATGAATGGAATATATGAACACAGTGACAGGAAGGTACAGAGCCTCCTCAGTCACATGCAGCCAATTGCACTCATGAGTTTTTAAACAGGGTAAGCAAATCAACGACTATTACATGCCCAGTTATGTTTCATAGTGAAAATCTTTCTTGTCCTTCCCTTAATATCATTTCAGAGCAGGTGACTTCTTAACAAAACACACACCTGCACTATGTAAAATGTAAGTAATCACAAAAAATATTATCCCTTTATTTTTCAAAAAAAACCCCTTAAAAATCTGTCACAACAGAGGATATGTGACATAGGTATGGTTGTGTCTGCTATTGGAAAAGGGAATGAACTAAATAACCTTTCAGTCTCTCAGCTCCCTTTTTCTCTCTTCAAAAGTATAATCTAAAGCCACTTTGGCAGCAAAGGTGTCACAGTCCTCAGCAATGACGTGACCTATGCCCTGCAAGATGCTGCATGCCTTCTGTTTCCACTTAGTCAAAAAACAGAAGGGAGATAAGGTTTTTGTCCCACAGTGGTCTCTATCCCTTCAAAACCAGCTTTGCTTTGTCTTCTTCACTCCTGAATAGGCAGTTAGGAATCACTCGGCATTCAACCTGCACTGAGGAGGTCTTCTCAAAAACCATTGCGAGTTGGTGACCACAAAATATAACTTGCATACTAATAGCATTTGAAATGATAGTTTAAACGGTACAGACTGATTTTTTTTTCCTAGCTTTAAGCTACTTTTATTCTATTTTATACCCCTATGGTGTTATCACGATCCGCTAATACAGGTGGGAGTCGTGATGGTTCGTTTACTGATCTCAGAGTGCAAAAGACACACAACGGGGATTTCAGTTTAAATCAACAGTGCACTTTTATTGAGTGCCAACAACACGATTATGTGATAGAGGGGAGAGATATAAAGAAACAAAGTATAGAGCGGGGGAATAGCTACCAACAGACGAGACGAAGTCCTCGTGGTCCTCCGCCAATAGACTCGCTGGCATCCGTGGGGAGATCTCGTTGGGGTTAATTCAGAAAGTCCCTTTATAGTCTTTTCGAAAGCGAGGGGCAACCAGCCAGGAGGTGAGGAAATCTGCAACTATTGTTGTGAAGCCCGTTGCTTTGGGATATGGGAGCAGGTGTACAGGACAGGCCATTCCTTCTCACTTCAGTGCAGTCCTTCCCACCTAGGCAGCAAGAACGGTGCCAGTGTGACCTGTTCCTTAGGAATGCATACCAGTCCTCAGCGTACCTGCAGGCAACACTTGGCAGACATCCCACCTCAGCCAGGCCAGGACTCCTGTGCAAAAGTCGTCTTTTCTTCTTGGGGTTTTTAGGGTTTTCAGTCTCTGTCCAAGTTGATGATCGTGAGGCAGATGAGGGATTTTCAGACCGTCTCTTACAGGTGTGCCCACCCAGTGCACCCATTTCTAGGGAATGCTAAGTAACACTGCTTGTTGCGGTGCACGTGGCTGTCTCAAAGGCAGACCAAAGTCAAGAGTCCTGGTGGACGGGCACCAAGGTCTAAGGATCAGCCCCTTACACTCAGTTTATGCAAGAGTTCATGCTTGTTCGTTACTCCTGTTTAATATGCATGAGTTCTAGAAATTTCTTCTGTGTTCAGTACCCCATTGGCTCCCTGTCCTAATTCCCTCCTCCTTGTTATCCCCATTGGTTGTTGTATTGTTAACTCCACCCCTGTCGTTGTACCCCATTGGTTGTTTCCCTTTTCTCCACCCCTTTTTCCTGCACCATAAGAACCTCGGGATTCTTCCCTCAAACAGTTCTTCATCCCTAAACGCTCCAATAAACCTTTTGGAAGCTATACGGGGAACCCCTATTGTGCCTCTTTACCTCTGCAGATGTGTGACCACCCGGTCGCTTGGGGACTTGCTTGCTTAGCTGCGGAACCAGCCTGAGCAAACTGAGGCGACCCACTGTGACATCCTCAGGAAGGACGCTGTGCTTCGCTGGGCAGATCCCAGACTGCAGCGTCAACTGCTGATCCCAACCAGTTTCCCACCTAATGAGCCAAATCTCTCTCTGCAATGTCAGTCAGATATCTCACTGTAGCCAGAGGCACTTATGTTTATCAACTGGCAGACTTGTTCAATAGACAACAAGAGGCAAAGCTCTGCACACTTTTAGCACGTTCAGTAATGAATAATTACAGTTAATACTTTGTTTTTCAGAAATTAGGTAATCTGTAGAGGTGGGATTTAAAGATGTTCTCAGGTAGTAAAATGTGTGCAGTTTCTTTTTTTTTCTGCATTAATAAATTATTTTAGCATATAATAGGAGACTACTAAGTAGTAAATGGAAGTATTACTCTTACATATTTATATTCCCAGAGTACTTTAGGGTTTTTTCCAAGCACAGTGCTGAACTTTCCTAGGGCAAGTCAGTAGAGAATGAAAACAAGCTAGAGATAGGTTGGTACAAAGACATGAGGTACTTAAAATTCATCAAGAACCTGGTCAGGAACCATATACCAGAGGGGCCAAGAGAATAGAAATGTGTATTCAGTAAATAGAGCTTAGCTAAACATCAATGGTTATAATTATCTGATATTCTTTCCATCATCAGGCTGACACAAATCTATCTTTATCACTGGAAAAAAAAATCTTTAATATACAATTTCAATCTAATTTTCAAAAGAGATTTAAATGTTGAACTACTGTATTACCATTGAAATATTATCATCTGTCCAGAAAATAAGATACGTGAAGGCCATTTATCCTTGTCGAATGGATTCTCTAAGAAATTATCTTAATGATTTTTTGAGCAGGAAAAAAAGTGCAGCTACATTTAAATGAGAGACAGGGTTCTAACTAGAGAGCTTCAGTCTGAGTATCAGCACCCTTTATCAGAGAGACCACCAAAGTCATTAGCCAGCTGGTTACCTAAAATGTAATATGGCAGATTTTCAACTGATATTATTGTATTTGGATTTAGTCTCAAGGTAAGTTTTTCACTTAAACTGTGTGAGAGTTTGTTTGACATAAAGAAGGTGTTCCCTCTATGGAAGAGAGCAAGCAAATGCATACTTAAAAAAAAAAAAAGAAAAGTAAAAGTCATTTCTGTACTTATAAAAAGTCTGAAAGATGTAAAACTTCAATTACCTATACTAACAAATTTTGGTTGATATTGAATCTGATTCTTGGAGAAGAAAAATCACCAACAAAAAACCCAAACAAAAAGTAAGTGGGATTTATTTTATGGCCTCAGGACAATTCTTACCACAGATATAGCAATATGGCTTATGAACATTCAGGCCAGTGATGAAAGATTCAAAACAGTATCCATTTTCACTGAAAAATTGAATGTTATTTGAAAATGCCATATTTCTGCTAGTGTAATTGACCATGTCGCCTGTGCCCTTAAACATTCCTAGGATATCAACTTATGTCATATAAATACATGTTAAAATATGGTGCAATATTTATTTTAATAGACTCAATCCCATCTGAAGATTTTGCCATAGGTACTAACAATGACAAAAGACCTGGTGGACTACATATTCTGTCTTCCTACTAATCCCTGCTAAAATATATTGTTCCCAAGGAAGCAGATTCTGCTTTAGCTGGTATCAGGGGAAAAGTAAATACAGTTTTGAAGCCAGAATTATATTCAGAAAATTGGAGCAGAATGTAGCCCTTTAGGTTTTTCTTATCCAGTTTTAAAGGAGGGAAGTAGTGGTGTTTTTACAGCTTCCCTAAGGAAACTCCTTTGCAGTTTAAGAGACCTGAATGCTACGGTTACTTTTGCTCCTGACATTTCCTTCATTTTTATGTTCTCAGTTTCATCCTGTTTCCTCACTCATTTCCTCCTGGATGACACAATCCATGCTGCACATAGTATAGATAACAACAAGCTCTGCTACCACTAATATTCAGAGAGCAAACATGACTGCTGAAATTCCCCTGTAATCTTAGTTCATGTACCAGATTCAATCCAACTTTTCTGGAATATCTCACACCACACCTTTCATTCTTCCATCACATTTCATTATAGCTCTGCATCATAATGCATATGTTCATGCGTTTATGTGCACTGCTCTTTTGGTGTCTCCTCGTGGACAAGTTTCAGCTCATTTTCCCCAGGCTGCTCAACTATTGACATGCCGACTGAGGAATTCCCAAACAGCCTTCATCCTTTATGGGTTTTTTTCCCCCAAATGTGACGTCTGTCATAGGCACAATTTTAATATTAAAAATTGTGGAAATGGAAAGCTATGGAAATCACATATGGTTTATTTAGAAAACCCCAAAGCTTGCTCACAGCAATGATTTAACATTGGCAGTTCAGCCAGGGAGTAGGACTGTTGTTCATTTTCTGAGTAGGACAATGAAGTGCAGCAGCACCTGTGTTGTGCATCTCAAACAGAGCAGCTCTGAGCATGCTACACACAAGAAACACAGCTGCTAAAATGAGTGCTGCAGAGCCAGGGTAGCTGAAAGGTAGGCTAAGAGGGAGGCTTTTAGGAGAAACCTGAACTTACAAGAAGAATCATGGAGACATGATACATGTTTCCCAACTCTTTTCCATGAGCGTTATGGTGCAAAAAGTACACCACTCTCAGGAAAAGAGCTGCAGCAAGAGGGTTATGGGGACTGGAGTTCTCCAGGGACTATAGATCTGTTTTACTTTAATTAATGATTCTTTATTCATCTATAAGCAGATGGTGCTCAGATTTTGAACATAAAACAAATGCACTGCCAGGCATGCAAATGTAGGGTATTATTCTTAGGTTCCTGTCTTATTTAGAGAAACACAATGGACAGTCAAATGACAGTAAATCTGACTATTCTAATGGATTTTTTTTTTCCCCTGAAGGACCATGGCAGTCCTGCCTGATTCCTAGCTTTTGGGAAGGCACTCCAGGCTATGGTTCTGCTCTAGAAGGACCGTAGAGGTATCTTCACTGGCACAAAATGTGAATATGCTCAGTTTCTTATTACCAGTACAAACTTTTCAAAGCAAAACTGGGAATGGGGAAAATTACTTGGAAAAGAATGAATTATTTAGGATATTAGGGCATTCAGATTTTTTTTACTAATGTGGGGTTAAACTGTGGTAGATTTTTTTCACCCACCCTTTTGAGACTTCTGATTAGGACATATCAGTATCTGTTTGACTTTTTTTTTTACCATCAAACATTGCTTTCAGGATAATGTTCACACAGTCTTCTGTAACTCATGATATTTTCATATGCTCCTCTTATAAGGCCAGACTTAAAGAAGTGCTGTAACACATTTAATGACCAGCTGTCAACTGATTTTTGGCCTTGAAATTGGAAGTGACACCTTTATTCATGTCTCTCTCCAACAGGCATTAAGGAAGGCAGAAAGACATCACCTAATGTTGTCCTTTGACTATTGGTGATGATGATCACAGTATGGACATTAAAGTTAAATGAGGTATGTAGGGAAGAGATTGGTAAAAGGTGATGCTTTTCAGCACACTTATGATCTGGCCTGGTTTTCTTAGCTGAAACTTCAGAAAAAGCCTTCTAGCACGAAGTAGCTGTGGCGTTTTCTGGTAGGTCTCCTGATTAGACAAGGGGAGGACACATGGTATAGGGTAGATACAAGCTGTAGGATAGATTTAGCTGTGTGGAGTCATCAGATTAAATAAAATTACTCTTTCTTAGTGCTGAGCTCAAGCCCTAGTCAAGGTAATATTTATAATTCATAATTGCTTGGATAGAGAATCAGAAAGTATTTACTAACAAGGCAACCAATATCCATGTGCCCTATGAACAAGACACTATTAAGCAGACCTGTTTTGTCCAAGACTGTTTGCAAGAGATTCCCAGTAGATGTGCATTCCACACTATTGTTCCAGGTAAAAATATACTTTTGAAAACAAATAAGATCATGCCAGCAAAATTAATGGCATTGTCTTTGATACTGAGAGCCCTGTGACCCATTTCTGACACAATTTAGCAGTTAATCAGGATGTTCCATTTATGTCAAGCAATCTGAATCAATTTCACTATCAGATTCCCTTAGACAGAGCAAGCTGTGAGAAACTTCAGAAAGAACAAATAGGAATATTATTTTTTTATTAAGGAGGGATGGTGTCAGAACCTAAAGTCAGCAGCACTTTGAAATCAATAAAAATGAATTCTGTAGCAATCTGGAAGCCAGTGACACCTGACAGAATAGTCAAGATGTCAGATTTTGGAGACGTGAGTTCAGTGATGTTACAGCAGCAGCCTTTAAATGTATTTCTCTGTGAGATTCATCATATCAGAAGTGCATAAAAAAGACAAGATGTAATGAAATCTGGGTGGATAAACTGAAATGTGAGGGATTGGGGAATAAAATAAATCTGACTTTTATGATAATGCATAAGTGAACATTAAAATAGATGTCTGAAAAGAGTAGATCAAGAGTGATTATAGTAGAAGACTAAATTGAAATATATAGGATTTTTTAAAACCTAAAATTCATGTAAGAATTCATTATATAAAGTGTGGGAACATATAAAGTGATCATTTTAGAAAGACACAGTAGGTATTTATCCATGGAGAGAAGAAAAGAAAAGCAACACTATTATTGATAGGGGTGTATTTCTTTTCCTAAAAAAAATATATCCATAAATATATAACAGTGGTTTATGGCATTGCATTAATGCCAGTTCTCAGAAATTAGATTACTTTATCTATGATACATAACTGTATCTCTTCCAAAAGAAGTAAGAAGCAGAGCATGCCTGAATTCTGTGGTTACTTCATATCTTGCAGTGAGAATCAGATAATTAAAAACCTGTCTTACAAGGAAATAAGGACATGCAGTAGCCAATCTGCCATTCCCTTTAACATATTCCAATCAAAATAAAAAGTTGTTCAATAAAAACATTTCCACTGCAGATTCTCTTGGCTTTTAAATGGAAAATCCCATTTTCCTAAGAAACTGAATGTTCTTCATGAAAAAATGCACCTGGTTAAAAATACAGAATCCTTTTGAAAACTGTCACTGTAAAACTGAATACAAACTCTGTCTGTTGTTACCTGGGCCTGACATCAGAATGTAGGGATCGATATTTCTAGTTCTTGTTTCTGCTTCTTCTCATTTGTTCACCAGTCACTTGAGGTAAGTGAATGACCCTCTCCAGTTCTCCTTTGCAAAAAAGGATGCAATATTCTTAAAAGGTGTGCTGAGACTAACCTATGTAAAATGTTCTGAAATTCTAAAATGAGAGGTTCTTTTCAAATGGGAATATGTATAAAGCATTATGTTTAAAGAAGGAACTTCATCCACACTGATGATCTTGTTCCCTCAGGATTTTGTTCTCTGCAGTCTCAAAGGACAGTGATCAACCCAAGATACCTTTATGGAATCTCATGGGAAAAAGATTAATTTCTCCTGTCACCATCTTTTATTTATCACCAATATTTATAATTTTGTTCCCACCACACTGAATACGTTCTGTGACACAACACTGAGTACGTTCTGTGAAAGAAACAAAATAACTTTGTAAAAGCTCATAATGCAAAGTCTGCATGCAGAATTCAGCATTAAATCGTTCATGAAGACCTTGTGGGCTTTATTCAATGTCTATTAAACCTACTCTCTCATATGTATACTAAATGTGACTAACTTCATGGCAGAGGGACTGCAAATGACACATCTGATCATTTTACTGGGCCTTTGACATATGCTAACCTAGAAAAAAGCTGTTCAGCTTCAGTTCTTGCAAAGTTGAAATGCTGGTAAACAAATTTCCAATATGCTTACTAGTGCTACCTCCCTAGGAATGAACATTATGTGAAATATGACAAGGGCTTTTATTTTTTTTTAAAAAGTTATATATTTTGACTTTCCACATTCAAAAATCTTGACTCAAAACTACATTAACACAAAGCCAAAAAAAACTCAAAAACCCATGGAGGGAACAAGAAGCATCTGAGAAAATATCTCATCTGGACTGAATTGATCTTCTGCAAGTAGAGTCTTTTGGAACAAGCATAGAGGGAGAAATGAAGGAGAGGTTGAGTTAAAATGATATAAGGCTGACAAAGGATTACAAAGCAGAAGATGCAGGAGAAAAAAGAGAAAGGAGTTTTAAACATTACAAATAGATAGCATTTGTTTGTGTATAAGGGAATTGGTAAAAGGTAAAAGGGAATTGATAGCTGTGACTCCTTCATCAAAAGGATTTTATTCCCTTTGCTTTTTTGTTTGTCTTAATGTCTTTTTACTATGATAATACAGAGGTGTCAGATGTGGTGATAGGGTAACCCATTTAAAATTCTGATTCTGTGATCTATCACTGTGCCTTTTGTGCGTATATCTTGTAAACTCTGGCCAGACATCAAATAATCCTTTCAAAAAGCAAACTGTTGGGCTCTTTGAAAAGTCAACATGCAGCATATGAAGGAACGGTAAGTTAACAATTCTGCTGAAAGACATGTATGGATCTGAGAAACTTAACAGATGAGCACCTATGGGCTATATTGTACTGATAAAATTTCACCAAGCTCTTCCAATGACAATCCTCTAGTTTCTAAGAGAAATCTTAGTTTTGCATCTTTGTGCCCTTATATTTCATGCCATTTTCCTTATTTGCTCTTAGTAGCTGTGTTTGAAAGATCATCCAGTGTGTTCTGCATTTTTTCTGTGTCCATGACACTCCAAGTTTTATGTCATCACTAAATTTCAAATAATGCACTCTTGGCTTTGGTGACAAGGTTGCTAGCAAACACATTGGATAGGACCTCCTCCTAGACTGAATCTTGAGGAGCACAGTTAGTAATTTTCCTCTCCCAAGAACAGAAATCTCTCACTAAAACTGCTGGTTCCCTTCTCCAACCAGCCAGCTCTTTATACAATTAGGGAAAGTCTAAATATTTTATAGTTTATTTGATTATTACCCACACAACATTGACAAAGGCCTTGACTGAAAACACTCTAAAGGATTGGGTATTTCAACAAAGAAGGATACCAAATTAGATTTATATGATTCATGTAAGATTATGTTGCCCTGGATCCAAGACCCAATTTTTCACCTTTCTTTAGTTGTTCTGTCTTTAAAAATCACAATTTCTACAACACAGAAAATGTCCTCACTATTACAGCAGTCAGGCTGAATGTATGAGCCTGCCTGGATCAGCCTGCATCCATGCTCTGTGTAACATAACATAAAAGGATTCGTGAAATGAGAGCTTATGCTGAGCTTGCACTCCAGGGGCTGGTGTGATTGTTAGGCTTGGCTGGATTCTGTTGTCAAGTATCCCCTGCCATAGCTTTTTCACACATGCAGCCTGGTTAATATTCAGTGCAAACATGTTTTGTCTGCTTCCATCAACAAAATATGGATCTCCTTATTGTCATCAAAATGAGAGATTTTCTATCTAGTCCTGATGACAATTTCTCTGGGTGATGTTAAATGGGGAGACAGTGCCAAAAGGGCACTTTCTAAATGGAGAAAACATTAATTATGTTGTACGATAACAGAAGAGTGGAGGGGAGCATCAGTACAGACTGTGCCAATTGCCATAAAAAAAACCAGAGCAGAGGTGGATATTCAGATACCTCATACACTTGGGTGGGCTGTTGGAAAGAGAAACACAACACATAACAATTTGAGCAAAGCCAGTTGCAAAAAGATCTGAATTCCTAATAATCATTCACACTCAAAAATAAAATGCAACACTTTAATTGCATTTCAAATTGCATAATTAATTGTACCTGATTATAACTGGTGTCTAAATCAACAAATTCATGAATTCCTTAAAATATGGTATTATTACGTCTCCAGATTGGATGATTTATGTAAATAGCCAATCCAGTACTATGAACTCCAATTTCCAAATAATTTTAGCAAAAAGATAACTAAAAGTTAGTTTTTATTGTTACAGACATATATATTCAGTATTGTTGAATGCAGGTATTCACAACAGACTCTGCTAGGTGAGAACTATTCATTTGAAGTTTCTGTAGCATTTACAACAGTGAACAAACAAAAGAATTTATTTAAGTACAATAAGTTATAAAATTAATAAAAAACTGTACTCTTTACTTATTTGCTCATATGCAACTTTGAGAGTCTCATCTTATGTCTGGACTGTGTTATATCATACCTTTGTGAAGCAGACACAATGGGGAAAAAAAAAAAGACATAACAAAAATTAAATTGTGCCTGTT
Source organism: Aleadryas rufinucha (assembly GCA_013397815.1). Taxonomy (NCBI): domain Eukaryota; kingdom Metazoa; phylum Chordata; class Aves; order Passeriformes; genus Aleadryas; species Aleadryas rufinucha. Next base: position 137,785 of record VZTH01008194.1, on the reverse strand, counting down.
CTTAAACCTTAGGACTTTAAAAGAGAAATTTCTGGTTCATTATGTTAAAATGTCATTTGTGTATTGATACTGCTCCCACACTGAAACAAGCAGAGCAAAGACTTCCAAAATAGGTGTTATTTTGTTATTCGTCAACAGACTATGAAAAGCAAGCTCAGGGGTTATCAAAATAACTGAGCAATGAATAAACAGTTGGAAGAAAACCAAGTCCCAAATTCTTATTCCTTTATTATTCAAATTTGATTAGCTGTCTTCTGTAGCTGTTCTCCAGAATACCTAAGAGTCCACAAAAGGATCTCAAACAAAAGTAAGAGCACCTCGGTCAGGAGCTGAAACTGTGGATTTCCCCAGAGGACGTATCTAATAGCAGCCATGTAGGACAGCAAAGCACAAGGGTTAGCTGCCTGCTTTAATCAAATACTACATAGACCTGAGTAGTGAGGCACGATATCAGAGAATAGAATCATAAAATATTTTGGGATGGAAAAGACCGTCAAGATCATTGAGTCTAACCATAAACCTAGCAGTGCCAAGCCACCCACTAAGCTGTGTCCCTAAGGGCCATATTTATGGGTCTCAAATACCTCCAGGGACTCCTCTAGAGTCAGACTGTTACATACAATATTTGGAAACCATTACAGTGATGAAGTTTTTTCTAATATCCAGTCTTAACCTTTCGTGGTGCAACTTTCGGCTGTTTCGTCTTGTGCTACCTCTTGTTATTTGGGAGAAGAAAAGAATCCCCACCTCCAAACAATCTCCTTTCATGTAGTTTTAAAGGTCTTCTTTTCTCAGTGGCTTTCTCATGACATACTCTCTAGACACTGAGATTGTGGAAGGTATATGAAGTGTCGGTTTGGATGGCCTGGAGAAGAAGTGCTACACTGTGATATTTTTCACATATTGAGGGGAGTTATCAACAAAGGCTGGTGGATGAGGGGCTGGACATGACCCAGCCATGAGCACTCAGCCCAGAAAGCCAAACGTGTCCTGAGCTGCATCCAAAGCAGCGTGGGCAGCAGGGGAGGGAGGGGATTATGCCTCTCTGCTCATCTCTGGTGAGACCCCACCTGGAACCCTGCATCCAGCTCTGGTGCCCCCAGCACAGGATGGACCTATTGGAGTGAGTCCAGAGGAGAGCTGCAAAAGTGATGAGAGGTCTAGAACACCTCTGCTGTTGAGGAAAGGCTGAGAGACTTGGGGTTGTTCAGCCTGGAGAAGAGAAGGCTCTGAGGAGACCTTACTGAGACCTTTTAGTATTTAAAGGGAGTTAACAAGAAGGATTAGGACAAACTTTTTAACAGGGCCTGTTATGGCAGTGAAAGTGAAATTGGTTTTACATGAAAAGGGGGTAGATTTATACTAGATATGAGGAAGACTGGTTTTTTTTTTGGATGAGCACATTTAAACCCTGAAACAGATTGTCCAGAGAGGTGATAGGTGCCCCATCTATGGAAATATTCAAGATCAGGTTGGATAGGACTCTGAGCAACCTGATCTAGTTGAACATGTCCATGATCACTGCAGGGGAGTTGGACTATATGTGTTTAAAGATCCCTTCCAACTCAAACTACTCTATGGTTCTATAGCTTCCTCATCCACATCCATTATGAATTTGAAAGGTAATATTTGATAGCATTTTGAAAGATAACACAAACCAAGTTCTATCATGATCCTCATCTGCTTAATTTAAATTCTACAATATGTTATTTGTACAACAGATTCATTCTTCTGCATAATTTAATAGAATTCCCAGGGGAAAAAAACCTGAACACTGGGAGGAATGAAAGAGCTCCATTTTGCCTTTCCTGGGACCTGTCTTCCCTCTTGTTTTACAAGATGGACAAAAAAAGTTTTCAAACTTCTCAAAACTGCCTTTAAAGATCAGAAGAATTAAGAAAACTTCAGTGAGTCATAGACATTTTCAAAGGTCTCCCAGCTCAGTCTTTCACAAAAAAATAAACAGAAAATGAATTGACTCTTTAAAATCACCTAAGCAAAGAAAAGGGAAGTGAACTTCAGTATTCACAAACTAATTTACATTCTCTCTTCATTCCAGCAACTCTTGTAGTTAACATGGTGCAAAGGCAAATACATCTTTTGGTTATAGGAAAAAAAATGAAAAAATAGGTGATTCAGGAAATGTGTTCTATTAAGCATAAGATATTAAGATTGGTTCACTTATATTGTTAGCATGTAACATGATATAAGCAAATTAGAGGAAATTCAGTGCCTAATTGTGTTACAGGATTCTAAAAATGCATCCCATTAGCCCCAGTTCAGGAAGCAGCTCTGTTCCTAAAATCATGCTGGATCCTAGATATGGACATCAGTGTCATTGACTTCATTGCTTAGCTCCAACCTCTCCATAAAATTCAAATCAGGCAGGTACCAGTGTGACATTATATAATTCATCAGCATGGAACAGACATTTAGACGTCCACTTCCTTCACTTTCTGAGCTCTGCATCAGATACAATAAGAGGTTCTCAACCATTTCAGTGCTCACCAGGGCATCCACAGTAACAGCTCTCCACAACTCCTTTCATGAGCAATGACCAACAAAAATCAACAGTAAAAGAAAGATAATCCTTATAGTCAAACCGTTGACTAAATGACCTTTCTAGTTGTTCTGATGGTGCTGTGTATTTTAGTGGAGCCCAGATGGCTTTGCTGTTGTTGGGCAGCAGAATGCACATTAGCTCTGACAGCATCAGTTATTAACTCTAATGATACAGATTCTTCTGCATGAATAACTCATTTGCCACCCCTTCCATATTGAGACTGTTATTTCCCACTGTGGATAAGCCTAGCATCTTTTTCAGAATAATAATGGCCATAGTCAGTGTGTAAACCTTACTTTTTTTTTTTTCTCTCCTTGTTTACATTTTAACATTCGTAAGGCCCTGTGGACAATTGGTATAAGGTATTGAGAAGGCAGGCTGCCTTTTTTGGTCTACAATTGAGGAAAACCGCAGTGGATGTAAATACATATTTCATCTATGAAGGCAAATTATGGCTTGGTTTTCAAGTTTTGGTTTTGTTACAAGTCCTCCTCTACAAGTATGGGTTGTTCATCAGATAAAAGGAATGCTCCATTCCACATGCAAGCTAAAACCTGAGTTTTTCACAGGGATGTAGTAAGATACCCTAAACTGTAAACTGACCATCAACCTCCACCAGATTTTCTTTCTTGCACTTTCTTTAAAAACACAGCTCTTCTGTTTCACTTCAAAGTGGAGAGTATTTCTCATCACATCATTATAGAGAGCTTGTGAAGCTTCTGTCTTCTGCAGGAGTTAAAAGAAATATAATAAAAACACTAATTGCTTCATAATCAACTAGTAATAAGAAATAAAATTACCTTCCATATGTATTCCTGTTCCCAAGCACTTTTTGCATGCATGAGGTATAATGTTGCTTGAATCTGTGTTCACTTGTACTCTATGTTACCAGAAGGTTGCAGTTGGAACTTTCAGTGTCTGTTTTCTGCCAGTTGTGGTAGGGTGGGTTTTTTTTCATTTTATTCATAACTCAGGTAACTCTGTTAATTGGATGGTTTTATTTTGATATTCAAGGACATTATTGTCCAGGCTGTTTCTCTCTCTCTAAGCTATTATTTTGGTTTACCATAAATTTGCCTTCAGAACAGATATTGCCATATCACTATTTATGCATGATAAATACCCTGCAATGATTCATGTTGCTGTGTTCATCTCATGCTTTGATTGAGTTTGGGGACAGAAATAAAACTCTCTGATTTCTTAGAAAGTTAACTGTTCCAGCTTGATAATTCCAGCGGGGAAATGTTTCTTTACTTTTCACCTGTTTTTCAGGAGAGTGCCATGGTACTCACAGATTTTGATGTACCTTTTCTTTTTTTTTTTCAATTGCTTCAGAAAGTTTCTGTGGTGAAGAAAAAGAAATCAAATTTGCCACTTCAGGAGGCAAAAATTTTATCCTCTGCAGGTTTAGAAAGGCATAAAGAGTTTGTGGGATTTTGTCCTTGACATAGGATATTCTTGTAGGTCACTGGTAGTAAGATTTCTGGACTTATATCAAACATCTGCATTCATATGATAAAATTATTGGTCTCCATTTTTTTTTGTCATTCCATAAGGATGTGATCTTTATGAAAAATCCTGTAGAACAGCTTTTTCCTTGGGTTGTTTTGGTTTTTTAAAAAATAGCTATGCACAGGATGTTACAGTGTTATTTGTTGCTCTACAGTTAAGGAATGGACACATAGAATGGACATCTTATGTTCTGTGTGATACTTGCAAAATCCTAGATAAAAGTACTGCTTTATTCTGGTAAAATGTCTTGTATATAACATTTTGGGATCTCTTGTTACCATAACAACAAATTGAAAAGTGGGATGAAGTTAATATCGTAATACATTTTTTGACTGTTTATTCCTTCATCTAAGGATTTGCTTCTTCACTCTGAAGATGCTTACATTACAGTTCAGTTGTTGAAATATTATTGTAGTAATTATGCAGAGTTTAATATGAGAGATAGAGGGAGCAGGCAGACAGGATTCAAAATTTTAAATGAAAACAGCTGATTTCTCCCTTTGGAACAATATTTGTCCCACAGACAAAAACAACCCAGCAGCCTCATATCTCTCTCTTGTACATCAGCTCTTGTTTCAATCACTTTTTGCTGTGCATCTGTTATCATCGTTGTGCATTAAACTAAGGATCAGCATTTTTGTTGCAGACTTTACTTTTCCTTTTGGTCCATAACAGTACAGACAGATGGCAAATGCTGCAATTATTCTACCACTACACACAACCAGTAAAAATCCTGTAGTGGAAATAATTCACCACTCAAAACAGGAGTTCATAGAAAATTGTTACTTCTTAGACTGCTTTTCTAATGGAGCTCGAAATGGTCTAGTACTAGTGAATTTACAGAAGTTTCCTTCACTTGAATGAGAACTGTCTATAAAATGGTTGAAAAACATATTTGAAAGATGTCAAAAAATACTTGACATCTGCAAAGAAATACAGTGCCCATGTCTTTGTGTTATACCACTTGCAAAATCATCTTTATATTCCTTATGTGCTTTGAAGATAACAACAGAGGCCAATGCACTGCCACATTCTCTACTCTTTCCATACTGGACAAACAGTAGGACTGAGCTCGCTAATCACTGATCAGGTTCACACCAAAGCACTATAATATCTCTGTATTCTAAATCGCTTCCACTGTATTTAATTCTGTTTATATTCCACTCCTGGAAATTATTTTCTTTTTCCTATCTACAGTACAGACTACTGAGAATATGCTAAGTCATTAATGAGTTGCAAAGGGTAACATTCTCATGAAATCCTACATCATTTTAGGCAAATTCACAGAACTCAGAAAGATCAGGTTGAGCAAAACAGAACATGATGAGAACTGCAGTTAAATTTTTAGACATTACATTTTTAGATCTACAGTTGTATTTAATGTTAAAGATAAGGTCGTTTTTTCACTTTCTAGTAAATACTAATTGTCGTTCAGCTGTATAATAAACAATTTTTAGGCAATAAATCAAGAAGTAGTAAAAAGAAAAGCAACTTTGATCCTGTTTTGCCTAAACTTTGCACAGTGTTTTATCTCTCAGTGTATTATGTCTTTCTCTTCACTGTCCTCTTGTCACATCTTTTTGCCCTGAGCACTCTAACATCTCTGTGTGGTCATTTGGGTTCTATTTTTGTTCATTTGATCGCAGATTATCTGAGGGTGTTAAAGTGTTATGATTCATTTACTAGAGAGAAATACAATTTGAGCCACTTTGCAATAATTTGTTTTGCTGTAGTATAATTGCCATGTCATGACATTATTTTTAAAGACATCAATGCATTCTGTAATCTGTGTGGTTACCATATATTATCTCACTCAATATCATTTATAAAATGTTAAAGTAATCATTACAAATTAATTCTGTATTAACTTAGAAGACTGCTGTGCAGAGATTTTAAGCAAAAAACCAGGACATGCAGGACGGTGTTCACAGGGTCAGCTCATCATTGCCACCGATGTTGTCACCTACTTGTCTCCTTGTGCAATAACTACAGTGCCTCAGGGTGGCACAAAACAGACACTGCATGTTGGATTTATGAAATGAACAGCAGGAGAAGAGCTGTGTCCTCCCCATTTTCTGTACCTTGGTCTTTCCTGAAAGGGTGAAGGTACATTTCCTGGCTCTTTTTCAGGAATCATGAGCCATGACTGTGCATTTCTTAGAGTATCTGTTGATCACAATTTTTCATCCTCATAAGTAAAAGGGAGCACAGAGGGACTTATGTGGCAGTGCTTGCCCTAGTTAATAGTTTATTCTAAAGAAGAATTAATTGCATAGTGAACCTTTATCAGTTTTGGTTCTTATTTTTCTAGTTTTCTAAATAATAATATAATTATTATTAATTATAATAAGCATTTTTATTATTACTATTACTATTACTGTTACTATTACTATTATTACTATACGAGAGGAACTCAAGTACATCACAGGGAACATGGAACCAACACTACCAGAACTGTAGAGAGGTTTTATGTAGAACTGAGAGTGAGCAAGTGGGAGGAAGGACAACTTAGATTCACCATTGGATAGACCATCCAGAGGTCCTTTAAAAACAAATTTTACATCTTCCCCCTCGCAATTGTGTAGTCAAATATAAAAAGATAGCTCAAAAGGAAAACATAAGACTCTTGTTTGAAGAAACAAGATGATGTAGGGCACAATGAAACAGTCAGAGTGCCAGAAGGACACAATCAATGAAAACAGATTGTTAAAGCACAGTGGGAACTTCAAAGTGCCCACAGGTCCAAATGTGGTTATAAAACTATAAAAGCAAAAACAGTTGCAAGAGAAAACAGCACAAACATTTTAAGCATCAATAGGTTCAAGTAGGATTCTTAGGTATCTTTTGTTGTGCAGATCAGGTGCTCAGGAGGAGATTGGTTTGAACACCAGTTCAGAGGGGTTTTGTACTCTGATTTTATGTTTTTACATTTCCCAAAGGTTTGGTGCTTGTGGAGAAGCACACAGAACTGTGCAGTGCTGTGGGCTGAGGGTGGTTCTTTATGCTCACCAACAGAGCTGCCCAGCATCAACATCCCCATCTCAGCCACACCTTTGGCAGCCACAGCACATTTGCCTGCAGCCCTACTGAACTACCATGAATCCAGCTGTGTTACAGGAAGAACCTAGAGTTCCAATTCCTGTTTGTTAGAAGCTGCTGTTTAATCACTACTGTGTGATTAATGAGTAATTTATTTTTTGCTCAGAAAAATCTGGGACTTTTGTTCTTTTTGCAAAATGGATTTTGGGGGTGGAATGGAAAGGAAGTTAGATGTTAAAAATCTCATTTAGCATTGAACACTTCAAATGCTTTTGTCAGAAACTGGGAGGTTTTAAAATGTCAAAACATTTTACTCAGAAAATGTGCAAGTAAAATGTTTTGACATCTTAAAAATTAAATGCTTCATTAAACAAATGGTGAAATGAAACATTTTGAGAAACAAACACTTTGTGTGTATTTACCCTGTGTATCCAATGACTTTGTATTTAGCCCCCCTCCCTTTTAAAAGCTGTCTCTATTAGAACAATAAGTCAGAAGGAAATTAAATAATTCAGAACTGAAACAAAATGCTTTTTTAGTTTGACGTAAGCTGCTACTTTAATGTTTTTGATATATTTCATTGAAAACCTTACAAAATTTCCCCAGCACCCTTCTAGTTTGCCTGGTTTCTGCTTGTTTTCCCAGACAACTACCGACGTGAAATGCATTATAGATCCAGTTTCAAGCTTTCACTTTTCTGCTGGTCCTTATTTTTCCTCTTTCTTAGTCTTCTCTGTTTCCCAGGAAAAGTATTTTTTATTTAAAGACTACTGAAACTTCTTCTCTTTAGCTGAATACCCCTTAGTCACTGTACTTGTCCATTTGCTTACAGTCTTGGCAGAGAGACGAGGTTTTGGTTGTGGACTGCAGTGCACACTAGGACAGCAGTTACACAAGCAGGGAGGGGTTTTGGACTCTGACAATATCTGCAGTTCTGGTAGGCTGCAGGGGGCAACTTAGTTTTTTTCTTTTTTTTAAATCAAATCTATGAGAAGTATTTTTAAAAAATGCTTGTTTCTGGTATTTCTTCATCTTTCATTAGCCAAGCTGTCCTGCTGCAGGCTAGTCATGATCCAGGTTTCTGATCCATGAACACAGAACCCATGCTTCCCAGTCTCTTAGACGATGAGAAGCAAATTGCTTTCTGCGTAAGAAATTACACATTAAGAATTCTCATTTTTTCTATCCTAATGAAGGGTCAGCAGGAAAATAAACCCCTTTTAATGACTTTCTAAATCAACTGGCAGTATACTTCCTGTAGTTGAAACAGGTGCTGGATACCATTGAGTCCCCCTAGTCACTGAAGAAAAAATATTCAAACCCAAGGAGTACTTTTCATGATTCAGAGGGAAGCGCTGTTGGCAGGGCACCATGACCACTTTCAATTCAGACTTTCTGAACCTACAAACAGGTTGACCTTACCTTCCACACTTGTCAGACAAACACTGGCTGTCATCAGCCACAAACTCACTGTGGAATACTCACATGAACAATGAAACAGACATGAGATCTTGAACTTAAAAAAGAAAAAAAAGTATATAACATTACAATGAAAACTACTTTCTTTTTAAAATGGCTTGAACATAAGTATTTTTGTTAACACATTTTTCACAGAATGCTATGACTTCTATCTACTATGTTCTTTTAGAAACCGATGATGTAACTTTATCTTGTTCTTCTGAAGATGCTGAAGAGCCATTTCTGGCAAAAGATTTTGAAAAGTAGATAAAATTCTGTGGCAACCAGGAAGTTAAGGGCAGGAGGGGTTTAGTTCGTGTTTATTCTCAATTCATTTTGGACAGGGACAGTTAGTTTGATCATTGCTCATAATTTTAAGGTATTGGTGACTCACTGTGTCATGGTGCTTGAAGCTTCTTTAGTATTATTCTATACTTATTTTAATTGTAGTTTAAATTCTTAATGTGCAAGGTTGTATTGCAGCTGCTTTGAAGATTGGGTAAAGGGGTTTTTTTCAGTCCTGTGAATTTCTGGAAGGCTTAAGGAGCAGCTTTTGGACATGATTTCCAGAAATCTCCCAAAGAAGTTATTTTTCTATCTCTGCACACAAAATTTCACCCAATATATGAATATATAGTGGTTGTCTTTCACCTCCCTCCATTCAAAAGCTGGAGGTCTGCCCTTGTGTGTGAAGTAAAAGGTGATTCCAGCAGAACTGAGCCACAGTGGCAGTTTTAACCTGACCTAACAGATACGCTGCACATACCTGACCACTCACTACAATGCAGTTTGCAGGGTAATTAAGCTAAGTTCAAAAATATTGCATGAGGCAAGAACATGTGCGAGTGTTTGGATTGCAGAATGCACCTTGCATGTGCCTTTGGAGGTTGCAGGAGGCTGTACGCACAGCACTTGGCACTGTGGCATTTTGTATGGCTGCTGTAACATGACAGTAGGACAAAGTGACCTGGCATGCAAGCAGACGAAACTGGCAGGCACTGTTCCTTCTTCCACCCCCTTGGAAGTGCATAGGCCTGCATGTGGATGTGCTTTGCCTAAGAGTTACCATCTCCAAGCATAGCAACTGTGAGCTTTCCTGGAACAGCAATCTGAGCAAGGTGGAAATGGCAGATGTCAGCCAAAGCAAACACTGCTGTAAGATTGTGTCACAAGACTGCCAGAGCACTGCCAGTGAAACCTATCACAAGGAATGGATTTTACGGAGGCAAATGTATCACTGGCAGAGGAGATGAATCTATCCTATTACACGTGATGAATATTTACAGAATGGAAATTTTTATAATAGCCCAAATCTCTGGCTGTCAAGAACAGCAAGACAGCTAAAGAACTAAAGTAGTTCTACATTTTTTCTGCTCAGGTAATTATTCATTAACAACAAACACATTTTCAGTTAATAGCAGCTTACAGTGATTTTACAGGTAGCATAATCCTAATTCAGATGTGACAGTTCAACAATTTTTTTTTTTATTTATTGAGTCCATGTTTAAATAAGGAAAATCTTTGAAATCCAGCTCTCTGTGCTGAAACAATGACAGCATTTTAGCCATTTCTTTACTATTAATTATTTTGCCAAATATTAAGTTTAAAATCATCCATCACAGACTTACTGCCAGACAATTCTGCAAAAAGTGAACAGAAAAATTATTTTGCACCAGAGTGACTCAATCAATAGAAGAGCAAAGTATTTCCTTTTCTGATATGTACATTATAGGCTGTGTCCAACCTCCACTTACTTGTAATGATGCTTTGTAGATGATGAAGGCTGCTTTTAATATGAATTGAAATTTCAATTTCAGCAGTCAGTGGTGCTCCCCACATGTAATTCTCCCCATGCATGAGGAGTATATCCTAATTTTTTGCAGGTATTTTCCCCGTATTTTTATTTGTTTCTCTAGAGAATCTGAATGAGGAGTAAAATAAAAGAGAAGAAATCACTAGTCCAGTGTATATCAATGCAAAATGAAATATCAGTCTGAATAGTCCACAGATACTGACATGAATTTCTGAAGTCGAAAGGTCACTTTCAAAAGTACAGTTTAATATTTCTTCCAACATATAAATCATATAAAACATATAAATTCACTTACAGAGAAGCTGTAAAATACCTAAGAGCTCAATATTTTTAGGTGACTTAAGCATGTAAAAGTCTACATGTCATTGAAAGTGGTTTCTAAACACCTAAATCATTTCTATATTTGAAATTTGGGCTAAAAAAATCACACAGAAAATTCAAATAATTTCACCCATTGCCACTTCAGCATCTGCAGGACAATATCTCTTCTGAGAGTAGGAGAGTAGTATCCCTCATAATTGCAGATTTTAGGAGTTTTGTGAGATCTCTGGGTTTGTTTGGGGGCTTTTTTGTTGGTTTTTTTGGGACTTTTTTGGCAACTGTTTACAATTTTCTGAAGTCTTTGACAACCATGCCTGAATTCAGAACAATTCAAAAAGCATTAATGGTGCCTTCTCCGTCCTGCTCTCTACTTGCACAATAGGTACAGAAGACAGGGCCATTGGAGAGAATCTAAATTTTTATCTTTGCTTGTATGATGTGTCACCTGTGTCTGCAGTTCGAAAATGGAAATATCCTATTGCATTGTTTCCAATGATATTACATGGTGCTTTTAAAACAAAACAAACAAAATCCCCAAACAAAACAAAACCACAATAAAAGCCACATACACACCCTTTATCAGGGATTGGATAACATTGATTTTCACATTACCTTTTATTTCAACTTGTTAACCTCTATTTGGTTTCTGATCTTCTTTAAGCTCTTGAACTTCTTCAAGCTTTTCATTATGGAAGGCCAAGCACACCATGAATAGAACTGGCACAAAAAACTGTTCAGAACCATCTATAATTCTGCATCTGGCCTTCACTGGCAAAATATCATAAGGGGAAAGAAGAAAGAGAGAAAATGCTTCATGAATTCCACTTATTTAGAGTTTTACCAATCAAAAGTAGTAATTGCATGCTTCAATTACTCATATGGGCTAGAATGTCTCACAGTTGTAATAACGACAACATCATCATCATCATCATCATCAGGTAAATCTGGAATTACAAAATATACCTGGAGCAGATAACTGTTACCTACTTCTTTGGGCAGTAGGGCTGTAGACAGTCATCTTTCTGACAATGCAGTTGAATGAGGATCACCTGAAGTTTTCCTCTGATTTTGATAACCACACATCAAATAAATAAATGCAAATGCCTCTTTCTTGATGTCCCGACATTTCATGTGTCCACAGTGCAAAAGCTTTATGGAGAAGTTCTCAGTTACCTGGGTTACAATAGCAACTCAACAGAACACAATGCCTCAGGCATGTGTGTGTGGCTTTTATGGGAATAGAACATTTGTAAACCCATATGTTCAGACACAGGAATGGCTAATGTGGATCACTACCTCCAAATACATTGTGCTGCATTTTTTCTGATCATTAGATGACTGTAGCCATTATGAAGTTCTCATAAACTGGGCAGAAATAACTGAGAAAATATTAAAATGACTTTTAACAGCATAGCCTACAGGTATGCAGAGAATCAAGTATCACAAAGCATCACAGAGAATACAAATTTATACCTAGGAAAAAAATCATTCAGTCTAAGTAAAAAAGGTTTATAAAACTTGCATAAAAAATGTATTATCCCTTTTCATGGGATTAAACACAAAAAGATGAGGGAAAAAGTCAAAATGAAAAGGAAGAAGGAAAGAATAAGACAAGAGGAGTGTTTATTGCAAGAATTCTTTCACACACTCTAGTATTCCAAATTAATTTATTTTAAAATAAAGGAAGTTTTAGGACTGAAACAAGAAATCAAACCTAAAGGAAATGTATTGAAGGTGACTGGGAAAGGATGCTATTCTTGAAATTACATAAACAAAAGGCTTTGTTCCACATTTATATTCCACATTTCTTCCTGTTTCTTTCTGCCACATACCAAAGACTTCTTCAGCACCAATCTCTTGCACCAAGAGGCAATTTTCTGCAGGAAAGTTTTCTTTTCTGCACCAAAAGACTGGTGCTTCAGTTAACTGACCAAGACAAATGACCTGAGGGCACCAATCCATATTTTTGCTTCATTATTTTCAGTTGTATGTGCTAACTTCCTCTTTTCCTTAAATGGGATTAAATCCAGATTGTAAGCAGTGAAGTATTACAATTTTTTGCAAAACTAAGTATCTGGGTGATACACAGTACGAGCTTAACAAGATTCCCTGCAGAGCTCTGTTCTCCTTATACTGATTCCTCCCTATACTGATACATGATCTAGGAGCACATCATAATTTTGTTTTGCTTTGTTTTCAGGCAATAACAAGTAATGAGCAGGAGGGGAAACCGTGCAGGAGCAGTTTGTGGGTGAGCAGGACCCCTTTCACTGGGCTTCAAGCAGCAAATTGACTGGTTGATGTAGACTGAGTGGAACATGAGTTACAATCATTAGGCATGACAGCATTCTTTGCTGTACCAGAAACTACACCGGCACCAACAACCTCTGAAGAGCTGGAAGAAGCAACCATGCTTTCATCCCTGAAGAAACAGATTAGGATTTTAAATGGTTAGATAGTTACTATAAAATTTAACAAAGCCTCTTCCAAAAAAATAGGTCAATGCGTCCCTTTAAAAGTTTATTACAGTCTCACTTAAAATGAAGGATGGATGGTGTATGTACCAGAGAGTAACCTAAAGTTTGGGAAGACAATCATGCTCATAATAGTTTCCTGTGTCTGAGTGACAGTTTATTACCCCAGTGAAATCTGCCTGACCTCCGCCTAACTAGGAGCATACATCCTCTTAACCATGAAAAAAGTCAAACCCAATACTCTGTAGTCAGGTTGCTGCAAGCAGTCGACGTATTGGACAGGAAAAAGAAGACTGCCATGGTGCATGTGTTGTCCAGCTACTTGGTCATGCTGGCTATCATTGCTTCTCTGCACACTGTGCTGGGAAATGCTGAATGTGATGCTCCTCCTTGGAATGACCCCTCTGAATGGTTCTCTTCTTGTTCATGTAAGAAACAGGAGGGAGGGATGTTCTTCAATTCTTCCCCTGTCTTTTCAACAGAGCTCATCTTCTAAAGTTTTACACTAGCTCAATTAGTGAACATGATGCATTGGTAAAATTGGGGGAGTACCTTATTGGGGAAGAGTTAGTAAAGAACACAGCAAAGTTTAAAAAAATTCTTTGAACTTAGGTGGTAGCTTTATTGCTGTTCTGGGAAGTAAGTCAGAATAATTAACAATTACTTAATTAGAATGTGTTTAAGAAGATTTACATTTCTTTTGTGCTTCGGCAATTGCTGGATAAAATGTTGCAGCATATCTATTTTCTCTGTGGTATTAAGAGTACCGGTTGTGCATATGAACAACTGATCATCGAATCTATATATTCTTATGTTGTAAAAATTCTGTTATCAATTCAATATGTTTTCTTTGGAGTCATTCCTGTTATGCAAAATAAAAAAAGAAATTAAAAAATAAACAAAAAAAATTAAAATACTTAAAAATCAGTAAAGACTAACAGAAGACTGATACAAGGAAATATGCAATTTGATAAAACAGGTCTATGGGTCTGCTAAAATTCCCCGTGTGCCTCAAATTACTATTATAGACATAATTGTGAGGAATGAAAACAATATATCTGAAAGGTTTAATGTTGTGATATAGACAGTGCAAGCTGATGCTTTTCAAAATTGAAAGACTTATTTGTATGGCACTGAAGGTTAGCAAGAGGAAATGCTATCTGATTAAGTTCCCATGACTACAGCTCAGTCTTTATGTGGGTACATGAATTTGGGGCATCATTTAATGATGCAACCTCTGAAACACGCAGACAGGAACTATGACACAAAAACTTCACAGCTGTCGAGCTAGGATCTGTAAGCAACTGTTCCCTCTGCAGAACAGACACCTCATAGCTATTATGTTCCCTTTCAAAACAAAGAAGAAGTACCAGCTGAATAATGAAAAACTCACAGGACCCAAGAAACTCTTTATTTGCTGCAAGGAGCCTTGAACAAAGCAGCTGACTTGTGAAGGAGGATTAGACTATCAGGACAGCTATTAGACCGTTACATGGACTCATGAAGGTTACAAATCAGACAAGCTTGTTCAGAAAAGTAATTATAGAGGAGCTGCTGCAAGGATTCAGAAAAGGTATGGGTTTAGCACAAGGCACTAAGCTTAGTGCATGCTTGTTTTTCTCACTTAAATTTTTTGTTTGTCCCTGAGACAGTTAAAATGCTATGCCAAGAGTTTGCAAAGAGACATACAAAAATAGATCTTTGAGCAAAGATAGAGCGTTCTAATTCTATAGTGTTCTTAGAGGGTACATCAGGTAGACCACCAACATATGATTTTGGTATTGCTGTTTCAATTCTGAGGTTTTCAATTAGATCCTGCCACATAAATCAAGTGTTGGCTAGAACATGATCTTTGTCTTAGACTTCTGATGCAAAGTAACACTGATCATTTTCTGATGAGATGAGGAAAAAGGTAGAGAGACTTAGGCAGTGAAGGCTATGACAGCCTGTTCTTAAAATTAAAGGTTTGAAGCCTATGATTATTGCAGTTGTCTGTGTGGGCATAGGACCATCTTGTAATCATTAACAAACAAACAAACAAACAGCAACGACAAAACCAAAACAACCTAATAGGTCTTTTTTTAACTGGCCTTAAAGATGACTAGAAGACAAGGTGGCAGTGAATGGTGTTATTTCCTGGAATCATCTGAGACCTCTTGGCACTTATAAAAAGGGATTTAGGAGCCAAGAGGAAAAGACTAAGACATTTTTTAGGAGTCACAGTGAAGGTAAAAGAGAATATGGCGATAAGACAGCAGTAGACAGACTTCTAGAAGGACCTGATTCCCTGTTTTATTCTCTCACTAATGATCTTCACAAGTTTCTATGAGATTGTTTTGGTTTATGTCCATTCAAGCATCAACAGAATCAGATATATAGAGCACTGATGGAGAAAAGAGTCTTAGGTGAGAAATACTGACCTAGTTTCTAACCAGGGGGTAGCGTTACCCTAAAATAAGCTTTCTCTGTTAAGATTCTTTGGTTTAAGGGCTTTGAAATTGATGTCATTTAAATCTCTCCTTGTTAAAAATTTATTAATTTGGTGTGATTAGTTCTTTCCAGAAACAGCTATTTCTATGAATTAGAATATCTAGTTGTAATACCGTTTGATGGAACAAAAGGCTATAAGAATTGCCTGAGTGTTATGTTGTTGGCTCTAGTAATTCTTCTCTACTTGCTATCTCTTATAAACTTAATAAGTTAATTAGTTTTAGAAGTTGGCATGTGATTCGAGTTTGTCCTGCTGTACTCTGGGTAGCCACTGCCTCTGTGTGTATTGATGAAATAAATTATTTGATTGAAAAAATAACTGTTAGTACAAAATTTCTTTCTGTGAAGAGCTTTGGCACTTACTTAACCAGGTTAATGATACGGCATGAACAGCACGCATCACAGTTTAGCAAGACTACAGGCAGCTCTTTTCACTATAATTAATATCATCATCAAGTCAACATTCCAATTCTGATTTTGTCTTAATAACAGCAAAAGTAAATCAGGGTGTGCGCTGGACTGGTTCTAAACAGAGTCCTATGAATTTTGAATATGTAGTCATGTTATCAAGATATCTACATGATGTTTTGCATGCCTTGTGCAATATCTAGCTTCAGTGGCATCTCTAACAATTCTTTTGATTTTGGGGTAATCCTGGAAGCCTGGAGTGCCGGTGGAGATATTTCCTGTTCTGATGCATTGTGGTGCCAGGCTTAGTGCTGTGCTGAGTGCAGGGTTTGACTCAAAACCCCAAACTAAGCTTGAATGAAGACTTAGGAAGTCTTGACAAGCATAGTCCAAGCAAGGTTCCCCACTGCAATAATTTGCTTAGACTTCATGTCTGTTTAGAAAGTTGCAATAAAAAGAGTTAGCATGACATTTCTCCAGGTCAGGGTCAAGAGTAGTTTTTGTGGCCAAGCATACTTGAAGATGAGAAATCCTACCCATTGAATAAATAAAGGTCAACATTCCAAACTAGATAAAAACTTGTGGATATATGAATCTCAATGATTTCATTCTCTAAAAGCTCAACTAAATGTGCTCCTTCAAATACTTTTCTGAAGAAGATGATAGATGAAAGTCAAGAACTTCTTAACATTTGTCGTAAGCCGCAATTTTTAATGAAATATTGTGCTATTGCAGGCTCCAAAAGCACCACAAGGTCACAAGAGTATTGGATGTAGCACAAGAGCCCAAGACAGATGTATCACAGCCTAGGCATCCTTGAGAGACCTTCTGAAGGATACTGACTCTTTGATGAGTTTGCAAAAATCTCTATGTTCTCTGTATTATACACTTTTCAGTAACTGACTCAGGGTTCCCTTCTCCCCTACTTCAAACACAGGCTCCATATGTTTATTCTTGCCCATTTTGTATGTCTAAAATGAATGCCCTTATAATTGTATTACTCAAATTTATTTTGAATGAAATATTTTACTTTTGTATCACTTCTACCCGACACAGATAAAAATATATTAAATAATCCAAATCAACATGCCTGCTGTCCATGACAGTACTTTTCAGTAATTTTGTTTTATTAAAGATCCTGTCTCGAGGATTGTTATATTTAGTGTTAGTATAACATGACTGACACAGAAATAGGAAACAGACTGTCCAAGTTCAGAAGTATTTTTTGAAACCTGTCACTGAATCTGTAGGGAAAAGTGGGATTTTAAACGGATAAAAATATTAACTATGTAACAGAAAATGGTTATCAATATATGTACTTTACATGACATAAATGGACCAAATGAAGTTATTTTAATACAATTTTCTTCAAAAGGAAAAACTTGCCTGTGGCAAACTAAATCCTAATATGGCACATAGATCTACAGTATTCCATGTATAAGGGCAAGGTATTGTCGCTGTTGAGCGCTAGCCAAGTGCAAGAACCAGACTGGATCGGGTGAGGCGGAATTCTGATTTTATTATTTAATTCTAAAACTTATATAGACTTTTAAAAGTTTCTCCGGATTGGGTCAATTCAAAACCTCCCCCTAGGCCCATAGGCCAGGTAGAACTGCCCATCTTTCCAGAGACAGTTTCAATAACATCCAAACCTTATCTTTATTTATAGAACACAGGGAGAAGAAGAGAAAAATTCCCATGGGAAAGAATCTGTGCTACCACAAGGTATCACTGAGGCGAATGGAGAACTTTACCCAAATGCCAAATGTCAGATTTCTGAAAAAAATGTTTTGAGGTGATATGAAAATCATTAAATCATCTCAGCTTGAAAGATATAAATATTGAGTAAAGTACAGCCCAAACCATCTGAATATTCATTGCCAAATGGTGCTTGTGACCAGAAAAGTTGAATTGATGTATGATGGGGTTCTCTTT
Source organism: Aleadryas rufinucha (assembly GCA_013397815.1). Classification (NCBI taxonomy): domain Eukaryota; kingdom Metazoa; phylum Chordata; class Aves; order Passeriformes; genus Aleadryas; species Aleadryas rufinucha. Next base: position 119,772 of record VZTH01008194.1, on the reverse strand, counting down.
GCATTTGAAATAATTCATACAAAAAATCCAGGGAAAACGAAGGAAAACATAATATGAAGGGACAGCTTGACATGTTGCTTTACAAGTTTGGATTAAAAAGTGTTTCCTTTGCACAAGCTGAATTTTGTGGCCATAGAAAAAGCACTCCAGTATTGCCTCTGTGAAGCACAAACTTCGGGTTGCCATAAAGGGTGATGGAAAACTACTCTCACTAATCATTGCCTAGACAAAATTTTGCATTAGGAACAGCAAAAAGATGGAATATTTTTCTATACACTAGATGAAATACGAACACAGACATATAGGGAGAATCAAAATGAAGTTTCCTTCATTCTCCATTATTTCATTATAGAGATTTTTGGTTGTGTTGGTTGGTTGTTTTTTGACGGTTTTTTGTTTCGCTTTGCTTTGTTTTGTTTTGTCTGGTTTGGTTTGGCTTTTTTTTTCCTTTTTGTTACCTTGATGTTTCAAATAAAAATTTTAATGGAGAAGAACAGGGTCTAAACAGCAAGGATAAAGTGTTCATTCACAGTAATTTATTATTCAGTAAGATGACTGAAGGGCATGATGCTATCCTGAGATGCTTGTTCCAGAAATGTGCTTATGGGAACCTTAGGGGATTTAAGAAGACCAAGTTCGAGGTGCTGTACCTAAATCAGGGTAAACCTCAGTATTGGCACAGGCTGGGGATGAACAGATCGAGAGCAGCAGTGAGGACTTGGGGGTGCTGCTGAGTGAGAGGCTGGACATGACCCAGCCATGAGCACTCAGCCCAGAAAGCCAAACGTGTCCTGGGCTGCATCCAAAGCAGCGTGGGCAGCAGGGGAGGGAGGGGATTCTGCCTCTCTGCTCATCTCTGGTGAGACCCCACCTGGACCACTGCATCCAGCTCTGGGGTCCCAGCACAGGAAGGACATGGACCTATTGGAGCAAGCCCAGAGGAGAGCTGCAAAAGTGATGAGAGGTCTAGAGCACCTCTCCTATGAAGAAAGGCTGAGAGAGTTGGGATTGTCCAGCCTGGAGACAAGAAGGCTCCAGAGAGACCTTATTGACACCTTCCGGTAACTAAAGGAGGCTTTTAAGAAAAATAAGGTGAACAGACTTTTTAACAGGGCATGCAACAATAGGACAGTGGGTAACAGTTTTAAACAAATGAGTCTAGATTCAGACTAGATATAAGAAAAATGTTATGATCACGTTGGTGAAATCCTGCAATGGGGTGTCCAGAAAACTGGTAGATGCCCCATCCCTGGAAACATTCAAGGTCAGGTAGGATGCAGCTCTGAGCAACCTGATCAGGTTGAAGATGTCCCTGCTTATTATAGGAGAATTGGACTAAATGCCCTTTAAAGGCCCCTTCCAACCCAAACCATCCTGTGAGTCTATGATCCTATGCTTGCTGTGAAGTTAGTTTGCTCTGAGAATCACTTTTTTTCCCCACGTACTTACTATAGTCTTATATTCTTGAGCCACCACTACTGATGACAGCAGTTAAGATGCTAAAAGCTATTGTTTTACTAGTTAATTTTATTACGTGTGTGATGCATCAGAAAGTGCCAGTGTAAAGACTGATTTCCACTTCAGATGGCTACAAGGTGCTAGAAAGGCAAAGGATTCTTGTATGGAAGAAGGATTTTTTGAGTTGTAAGATCAGTATGTCTGACTCTATGATTATTTTGACAAAACAGCATAAAAATAAATATCAAGCCCTCTGTGGTTTAAGGTGTTTTAAAGCTCCATGAGCTCATGTTTCTAAAATTATAGGTGAACAAAATACAAGAATCTGCAAATTCTAAAAAGCATTTCCCCCATCCTTGTAAAAAGTCAGCACTAGATCCAGTGTCTGTGGTAAAATTCTAAAACTGCTGCTGTTCTTTCCAAGAGGTGCTGAAAGAACCTGCTACTGCCAAACTCCTCTCAGAAATACCTGTAACAAAACAGCTGTATGCCACACTTAACTAGGAAACACTTTGCTGGCCATGACAACATGAGTTGTTTGTGGAGGACAGGAATAAAGGGAGCACATGTTCTCCCTCAGGTTATGGTGACTTCAGTACGAGATGTAGCTTTGAACAGATGCATCAGTTAATATAAATCCCCAGTACCAGGACTTTCAACATGGATCACATGTCTTCCTTCTATTGAAACAATGGGATATACATCCTGCTGTTTCTATATATTCCTTTACTTTCATAAGGGATTCACCTGTTCAAGGACAGCAGATATTGGCTTTCTATGGTTTTCAGATAGCTTATCTTGCCTGAAACATTATCTCACCTAGACACATTCCCTTGTTGCAGCATCATCAAATAAAGCAAATAGAACAACCTACAGTTACTTAACAGCGTAGGTCAGAAGAACAAAAAATCAACATATACCTGATACTTTATAGCTACTTGTAAGTATGGCCTGTTTCTCTCTCCCTTGTGGTTTCATACATAGGAGGTTTTACATTTGGCCAACTGATGACTTCCAAGCTCTATTCTCAGACATATGAAAAATGGAGTGTAGTTTTCATATCAGAACATAAAGAAAATAATTAAGCTGTATCTAGGTGATGGCTTTCTTTTTTAACTGTCTTTCACTAAAAATAAATAATCTGTGCTTGCTTTTATTATGCAGAAATAAGGCAGCAGATGCTCTTCAGTCAGCCTATTCCAAAGATGCAGCTGCTCTGGGTTCTGTCTCCACTGGCTGTGAGTAGTAATAGGGATGAAAACAACTGCTTTGCAGCAAAATGAAAGATCAGGTGGAATAGGCACTTGTGGTTATTTTCATTATTTGTAAGCTAAATCTGAAGACCCACTTTGCCTCACAATTAACAGATGCACAACTTAAAATATGATTTTAAACTAAGACATTGAGGGGCTTGTGCCAACAATGCTTAGTGATGAGAATGCAGGCAAGTGCTGCTGAGATTTCCAGATTGTTTCTTGTGATCACCTGTGGCATAGCTGTGATTAAAGTCTAATCTCCCTAGCATCCCTGTGGCTGGCTCCTTGTCTCCCAACTTTGTGAAAATCAAACAAAACTAACTAGGTGCTTTATTATTTGATTATTAAATGTTTATTTGTGACTGAAAGACGTACATATCTGAACCCCAGGTAGTTTCATTGTAAACTTCCCCTGTAATGCTTCTTACTGACTTCAAAACCCATTAACAGCTGACACCATTGCAAGTCATAATAAATAACTATGTGTTTATACCGTGGCATTTGTCTCATATATTGCTTCCCCAGTTTGAACTAACAAGAAGAACTTAAATGAGCAGAAAAGAGACAAAACAGGTTCATTTTGTCTGTGTTAGACAGTGGCTTCTAGTTAGTATTGTCAGACCACAAAATATGCACCTGGTTTGTTTACTTGAAAGCTAGATGAAAGCTTAATTCAGAAATATAAAAAGAAAAAAAATGAGGAAGAAAGAGAGAGAGAGAAAGAAGGCTGCAGGATATTTCACTAGGACTGAGCCACAAAAAAAATGAGGATATATAGAATATTTGTTCCTAACACTACATAAAAACATCTTTCATGCCTTTAAAATGTCAGCCTGCATTTTCAAAGTGAATTTGAATGCAAGTTTTTAAGATTCTGAAATTCATTTTTCCTCCATCTTTTGGTTTTAGTAACTAGGATCACAATCTGAAATAGGAAAATAGAATAAAGAAGTTATAGAATATATGACAAAAAACATTTAAGGCTAGTGAACATTCAGATTTGAAGTTACCTTTAAACATCAAGATTGTGGTTTTTTAAAAGAAAACACATATGCTTAAACTCTTACCTCAGGTGTTGGAATCAATGACCCCTCAGGTTATTACTTATTTTATCCTCAGCAGCTCACACTTAATTTAATTATCTTAGTGTAATACATAGGTGTGATTCACATGTCTCCTTGATTTCCTCTGTAGACATTGTCCTATGAGGTGCAAAACCACTGAGAAGGAAGTATACATTGCAGGCAGAATTTATGGTTATTTTGGGTTTTGCCTAGTGCTTCCCTCAGATTAAAAGGAATTAATAGTTCAGTTGTGTAAATGTGATTTCTTTCTGAAAAATAAAGTGGTGGAAAGATTAAACTGAAAGCAGTGTAGTGCAGCAGCAAGGCTGGGATATCTGCATTTTCCAAACAGACTCTTCCAACCAGCATCTTACAGCCTGACTTCAGCCCTTTTGTCTATGGACCCCAGGTGTGGGAATTTCTCCTCTCTGCTGCTTTACAGAAACTCCATGTTCCAGCTGCTCCAGAGCAAATGCAGGCAGCCCATTTTTAAGCTATTATAGACAGAACATTTCATAAGCTATTACCACGGTAAGTCTGAATATTGCATTTTAAGCTATTTAGTTTAGAGACTGATAAATTACACATGTATTAAGTCAGTTAACTCTATTAACGTCTTAACACAAAACTAATGGAACAACTGAATTATTGATAAGCCACTTTGACATAATGAAATTACAGCTAGGAGCAATGCAACTTTGGGATACAAACTTGTATTTCTGAATCCTGATTTTCAGCCTGCAAGATGTCTCTACATATGAAAGGGTCCTTAAACACATGCTCAGCTTTGAGAAAGTCTTAAGCACATGTTCAGGTAACTTCCAAAGCTGAGACAGATTGTGGTCAGTGCAATAAGGGAGAGAAAAGGTTCCTGTAGGAATAGCATTGGTGATTCAATAGGTGGCACTCTTATCGACTGAATTTTTCAGCTTAGTGCAAAGTATTGAAGTGCTCATTTTTCAGCTGAGATATAAACTACGGGTTCCAGATGACTCCTGATATTTATAGGTCTCATTACAATTTGAAGGTATTGGTACTGAGAAAACCATCTATCAGCTGGACTTTCATGCTGTGCTATTTGGTTAATACTGTTTCAGAGGGTGGACAGTTCTACAGTGTAGTGGGAACAACTGTATGGCCCTGAAGATGTTTCAGCTGTAGATGAAACAAGTCCCGAGCACAGACTGTGATTTAGCACAGGCCAGAGAGCAGTCCCAGTAATGACTTTGCATGAAACTATACTGATCTGGAGAGAAAGCTGCCTGGAGATCAGGTGTGGTCCAGAGGACAAGCCCTCACATTGTTCCATTTGCTGGCTGAGACACAGCTCACCAGGAGAAGAGTTTTGTAATACAGCTGAAATCAGCACCATGCTCCACACTATTACTCAGTGGGGGACATTCCAGAGAACAGCTGCATGCATCCTTTCCAGGGAAATGGAAAAGCAGTTGCTCTGAGAACTGCATTATATCTCACAAGAATATCCCATATTTGTCAAGAAAAGATTATTAAACTTGCATTCTAGAAATGCTGACTCATCTTTAAATTAAATGAATTAAAGCTCTTGGTACAATTGCTGCAATCTCTGTTTAAATTAATTTATGGTATTGTAGACCAGGCATAATCACAAACTATTTCTCCTACAAGATGCAAGTCATGTCCTTATTCTGTAGGGCAGTGCAGGATCCTTCACCTTTCTCTGAGTACCAGTCCAAAATCAAAATTATTTTCTGGTTAATGAGTTTCTTAGATATCTCCTACCATATAAGTTCAGAATGCTGCTGCACTTACTCCCCCATATAAAAACAGATGTTTTCAAGGACGTTTTCCTTGTATTTCTATTGCATCAGTGTTAATGTTGTAGCCTTTTTTCTGAATCTCATTATAAAAGGTTGTCTGCAGGACAAGATCTTTTTCTGTCGTGAGCCCTTAGAAAAGTTATTGAGTTTGGTTCTTTAGATGTCTTAAATCATTTTAGCAGTTGACAAGGCATGCAGCTATGGGGGAGGAAGGGAAAAGGAAAGCAAAAAGACCATGCAGATAGTGAATCTGGAAGCAAAAAGCCAGATTCTCCTCCACTCTCTGCTTTACACAGTCATTTTACTGGTGCTGGCCAATACAGATTCAGAAGCTGGTGGTATCTTATGATCACTTTGCAAACCCTGCTCAGAAGTATAGACTTCAAATAAAGTCAATATAAGTCACTGAGGATGCAGTTTTGCAATTGCATTAGGCAGTCCCTACAGAGACATTGAAAACATGGTACCCCTCTTCTGTCTTTCCTTGCCCACTGCACTACTGTTAGACAGGTAGTGGAGATCATGGAGCTATGCTGCTGTAGTGTTCTTCCAATTTCATGCTGCCTAGTGGCCTCAGCTTTCTAAACACTGGAAAGCAGCAGAGCAGAGTGAAGTTGGAAAGAGAAGTGTGACAGTTATGCAGGTGCCAGAGTTAGATGGGCTTGAAGGTACTGTAAAATTACATCTGAACCTACTCTAGTTGGGTCATCTTCCAGTCAATATTCTGAAAATACCACTCTTCATTACATCTAATTTTGTGTACTGAAAATTACATGCTTGAGCTGATGCCAGAAGTCAAGAGCTCATATCCCTGAATGTTATGAGCACGTGTTTGGTGCCATTTACAGAATCACAGAATCACAGAATGAACTAGGTTGGAAAAGACCTTTAAGATCGTCTAGTCCAACCTATGACCTAACACCACCTCATCAACTAAGCCATGGCACTGAGTGCCACATCCAGTCTGTTTTTTAAACATGTCCAGCTTTTTCTGCTGCTATCTTCCTCCTCATCCCTGCCATGAGATACCCCTGTACAATATGGAAATTGCAAAGTTATAATAGAGTTTGATGGAACAATTTGTCTATTACTAAGTCACTGAAATGTACTTCTTTCTTCTTTATCCTTATATTTTTTTAGTAGTGTAATAGAGTTTAGTAATTTTTCTGGCTGATCTTTTAAGAGGCATTTAGTGAAATCGTATTCCTCTTTTGCTCCTCCTTTTAGGTCAAAGTGAGTATTGTGAATCCAATAGTAACCTCATTTTTCCTCAGAGGAAAAGATACCAAGAGATTTTTTTGGATGACGGATAGCTTTCAAAAAATAAAAATCTATTTCTAGAGTTTTTCATTCTTTTATAAAACACCATCATTTCTATGAACATGCTTTGACACTTCAAGCACAGTTTAGCTCCTTGTTGGTACAGCAATATCTCATTGGAAATACCATTAAATCATCTGAGATGAAAATTTACACCTATTTGGATGTCAAAGCAAAGGATTTAATTTATATTTCTCTGTCTCATAATCCTCAATTATTAGGTGCAGCTCAACACCCCTGTGTCTCAATTAATATGTGGTCCCTAAAAGCACATGGATGCACCTGGAAGTGTTTTCTGACTGCAGAAGTGTTTGTGACTTTGGGTTTCGACTTCTTCCCATCCTGCTGAAGAAGTTTCCACCTGTGAGAGGGAAGAGTATGCTTTCCCAAAAGGAAAGAGCCTGCAAAATCACTGCTGAGCTCCTAGCACTGCAGCTGAACTCACCCCAGAGCTGCAGGGTGGTGGAGCTCCTCCATCTGTGAAGCAAACACAGCCAAGGAGTGATTTTTCTGCATTTTCCTGAAAAAGTCATTCACATCTTGGAGGGTAGATGTCTTTATCTTTTCTTATCTGCAGGCCAAATGCCTGTTGTTTGATAGGAAACCCAGGATAACTATCACCGTGCCCTGAATCTAAAGTGTAGTATGAGAAGCAACTTTATAATCTGACCTCTGAAAACATACTCCTATTGCATCTTTTGGTCTTGGTTACATTAGAGACAACAAGTCCTACTTCTTTTGTAATGTGCCTGAAGAGTTTCAGCAGCTACTGAAGAGCTACAAAAGGTTAAAGTAATATTTTCTTCTGACCCAGGCCCCCTGAAAATGCTGCTGCTAGCACTTCCCTGGTATCTCCTGGATATGTTTCACCACCAAGGCAGTTTTTCTCAAGCTCCAGAAATGATGTACTGTCAAGTGACAGTCGGCGATGGAAGAGACGGGGCAGATTGCTTGGGTGCAATAAGCCGATTTTATTGATACAGAGCTGAGTATTTATACCTTTTCAGCAGTTACTAAAAATAATTCCTTATATAAGCAGTAACCACTATAACAACCATATCTATGTTTCTTAATAATATTGCAAAACTAAAAGCTAGCACTAACCAGCACAGGTACATACCAAGCATGCCTCTTCCTTATGTCAGCTATTTTATGGTAGGCTGCATGGCCTGCCATGGTTTGCTGCCTAGCAATGTTACTGCGTCCACTGCTGACATGAGTTCAGCAGTGCTCTCACTTCTGCTTTCTAGCTGTATCCTTCCAATGTAAAAATTCTTTCTTTTTCTTGTATTGTTCTGAAACACAAGGCAGTGAGTACAGAAAAATAACACAGTCCTTGAAAAATGTCAAGCATAAATGTTTTATGGAAAAAGGGGGCTTACATGCATTGCCCAAATAAAAAAAAAAAGGCAAAAAAAAAGAGAGTATTTTGGTTTTGGCTGGGTTTTGATGGAGATTGGGAGTTTATTTTGGCTTTCTGAAGCTGCCTTTGCTATTTTAAAAACAGCATTCTTGAGCTATGCCAGTCAATAAGTCTCAGAGGAACTTAAAAAGGGAAAAAATAACAAAAATCTCATAGCATATTAATAAAGCTGAAGAAATGCATGATCATAGGTAGTCCTAGTTGTTATCACTGTGAGAGACTAAGCGAGATTCCCATCCTGACAAAGCTTGACACTGAACAAACTAAGATATTAAAAAAGCACTGCCAGACAGCAGGGGAAAGAAACAGTGTTGTATGAAATTAAAATACTGAAAAGAGAGGGCAGGAGCATTTTACACTTTCTTTCTAAAGGCCAAAAATGGGACAGAAAACTTGGGAAAATGCTGAGAATTAAGGATGATTAATGCTGCTACATGTACAGTCATGACCATCTTTAACCCTGCCTGCTAGTAGAAGGAGCTCTCTAAACACCTCTTCCACAAACTCTTGACAGTTCAAATCTCTCATAATGAAGAATTTTCATCCATTACTTTTATTTTCACAATGTAGAAAGTGATGGCACAGAGTAAAATCTTATCCTTACTGAGAAAATAAAATCTTGCATTATTTTTGAGTAGTCCCAGTTTTGGTCAGGATAGAGTTAATTTCCTTTCTAGTAGCAGGTACAGTCCTGTGTTTTGGATTCAGTATGAAAATAATATTGATAACATACTGATATTTTAGTTGTTGACAAGCAGTGCTTACTCTAAATGAAGGAGTGTTCAGTGTTCCACGCCCTGTAAAGGACCAGACTCAAGAAGCTGGGGAGCAGCTGACCTGAACTAGCCAAAGAGAGATTCCACATCATGCCCCGTGTACAGACTGGGGGGGATTGGCCAGGAGCTGTGGACTATTGCTTGGAGACTAGCCAGGCATTGGCCAGTGAATGGAGAGCAATTGTACTGTGCATTACTCATCTTTCCTTGGTTTATTCTTCTCTCTCATTTTCTTCTGATGAAGATTATCCTTTATTTTGTTTCAGTTCATGACGAGTTCTTATCTCAACACATGATTTTTACCTTTTTTTTTGATTCTCCTCTCCATCCCACCAGGAGCAAAGGGAATGAGTGAGCAGCTTCATGGGACATCCATCGTAAACCCCAACCATGAGCCAGGTGCTCACCTCATCACATGATGGGTATATACAGCTGTGCGTTAGACACTTTGTCTAGGAGATCCTGTGAGACACAGTATCAAAAGCTTTACTGAAATCCAAAAAGATTACATCAACTGGCTTTCCTTGATCAGCTGAGTGGGTTATCCTGTCATAAAAGGAAATCAGGTTTGACAGTCAGGACTTTCCCCTCACGAAGCCATTCTGGCTGTGACCAATGACTGCACAGTTGTTCCAGTGTTTTCCAATACCACCTAGGACAATCTTCTCCATAACCTTACCAAGAACTTAAGTGAGACAGACAAGTCTGCAGTTCTAGTCCTTTTTAAAAATCTGGGCAACACTGGCCATCTTTCAGTCAGCTGAGATCTCTCTAGACTCCCAAGAATGCTCAAAACTCATCAAGAGAGTCCTTGAGACGACATCAGCTAGCTCATTGAGTGTTCTTGGGTAAATACCAACAAGTCCCATAGATTTATAGGTATCTAGACAGAGCAGCAGATCCCTCACAACATGACAGTCAACTGGGAATTCATCACTCTCACAGCCATGGTCCTCCAGCTCAGGGTGCTGGGACCACCTTAGTCCATCATTGGTGTTGAGGACAGAGACAAAGAAAGCATTTAAACATCTCTGTCTTGTCTGTGTTCCTGTTTGTGGGGTGACCATCTTTATCCTATAATGATCTAATGCAATTTATGCACTGCCTTTTGCCATTAATGTATTTTAAGAATTTCTTTATTGTCCCCCACAGTTCTGGTCAGCTTCAACTCCAGCTGAGCTTAGGCTGCACAAATTTTTCACTACAATGAAAAGCAGAAGCTCTATATTCCTCCCACATCACCTGACCTTACTTTCATGGAGGATACAGCTTCGTTTTTTGCCTTACCACCAAAAAATGATTCCTGGTCAGCCAAGCTGGATTTCTGTTTCATCTTCTCGACTTCCAACATTTTGGCATTGCCTGCTCCTGTGCCATTAGGAGGTGGTGCTTGAGAAGTGACCAGCACTGATGGACCGTAACACTTCCAAAAGTGTTTTCCCAGTGGACCTTACTCGCTAGTTTCCCACGCAGCCTGAAATCTGTTCTCCTCATATCCAGGGTTGAAGTCTTCCTGGCACTTTCTCTCCTGTCAACAGAGATTTTAAACTCCATTGCTTCATGGTTGCTGTGGCCAAGACAGCCACCAGTCATGACTTCATTCACGACATCCTCTCTGTTAACAAGGAGGGCAATAAATCAAGTCCACTTTCTTAGTAACTGTATCATGAAGTAATCATCTGTGTGTTTTAGGAATCTTCTGGATCTGTTTCTTCCAGCTGTATAGTGATCCCAGTTAACATCCACAAGTTGAAGTCTCCCATAAGAACAAGGACAGCTGATTTAGAGTGTGCCTTAGTTCCTAAAAGAATATTTCATCAGCATCATCATCCTGGCTGTGTGGTCTAGAGTCCCACAATGACATCCACATTTTTTGTTTGGCACTTAATTCTTACCCAGAGGGTCTCAACCATGCCATCACCAACTGTGAGCTCCATACATTCCAGGCTTCCATTACGTGCAGTGCCACCCCCTACCTCACCTGCCCTGCCTATTCCTCCTGAAGAGTCTGTAACCATCCAACATGGTACTCCAGTCACAAAGCTCATCCCACCAGATTTCACTTATGCCGATGATGTCAAATTTCTGGGACTGAGCCAAAGCTTCAAACTCTTCTTTGTTCCTCAAGATGTAGAAACATTTCATGTGTGGCTCGTTGTAGCTAACACCTCATGAAGCAGACGGAGCAATCCCACTAATGCTTGCTTCCTCAAGCTTTGGCACACCATCCCGCTCCTGTCACTGGCCAGCCTGGTTCTGTCCCTTTTGTCATTTTGTTCCTCTCCCCCTTTTGATGCAGCCCAGGTTAAATTGGCTTTCTGGGCTGTGAATGCACATTGCTGGGTCACATCCAGCCTCTCATCCACCAGCCCCCCCAAATCTTTCTCACAGGGCTGCTCTCGATCTCCTCATCTCCAGCCTGTGTTGATAACAAGGGTTGCCCTGACTCAGGTGCAGCACCATTTGGATGGCATCTCATCCTTCAGGAGTGTCAACAGCACCACTCAGCTTGGGGTCTTCTGAAAATTTGCAGAGGGTGCTCTCAATCCCTTCATCTACGTTATTAATGAAGATATTAAATAACACTGGACCCACTATGGACCCCGAGGTGCACTACTTGTCACTGATGTCCATCAAATATGAGCTGTTGACAACTGAGCTGTCTGGTACTTTTGTTGAAGTTCAGCCCATGCTGTGTCTCACATCAACTAATATCTATCTACAAAAAAATAAAATTCCAAGAAAGGTCAAAAATACGTGTCAGCAGAATCAAGAATTCTTGTGCATAGACAAGAGTTGCCCATGTAGCTCTGTCTGAAGATGTTGCCTGATCTTCCTGTCAGTACACGATGATGAAAAACAACCCTTAGAATTTGTGCTGGGTAGGTCTGTGTCAGTTTGTAAAACTAGAGTCCTCCACAGAGATGTCACTTGAACAGCAGCCCAGAGACATTTAAATAATGTTGCTTCTAACACAATAAAAGAAATGTAAGCATTTTGCTCTAAACACAATTGCACCATCTCTGCTTCTGTTATCTGAGATGAAAATAGGAAAGAGCTTCATGTTCACATCTGTACCTTATTTTCACTCATCCAAAACTTACTTTAAAGAACTACACTTGCCACCAGAAAAACCCACCCATTTTTTTTCCTTGAAAAGAATTTAGTTGTTTCAGAAACCACAAAACATCTTAGCACAAAGCACAAATCAGGTTTTTAATTTTTACTACCAAAAGGAACATTCTAAACCAGATGCTCTACATGCTAAGATTGCTAATAGAAACAAAATATTATAATTAATATTACATTATTATATATTATAGGTATTATACCATATATGATATATTAATATATATCATGTATTATAATTAATATTATATGAATAAGAATCAGCTGAATAGAATTACTATCACAGTTAACCCCTTTTTTGTTGGTTTATTACTCATGGATAATGCATAGAGATACACGGAAACAGCTTTCTGTCTGTCCCAGCTGAACCAAGATTTTCATGTGGGCTATTTATTACACTTAACCCTCAGCTTTTCAGTATTGAGTATGCAAACAACCTTTAAATTCCTTATAAGTCTTCTCTGAGGAGTCTGCCAACAGCCACAAAATGCTCAGATACCATTTCAGAAACAGAATTTATTTGCAATCATAACAAGATGTCACAAAATGCAAAACAAATAGAATTAAAAAATTATAATTAAGCAGCAATATATGTACTAAAGAGGAATCAAGTACTTCCTCCTCTACCATCCACAAAATTTTTAAAAATTTTTGGAAAAGAAAGAAATAAGAGAGTGAAAGAAAACCAGCAACTTGAATGAGCTACGGCATGGATTCTTCAGATGGCTACCAGCTAGATTGCATGCTTATTAAAATATCTAAAAGCAATGCATGATCTCAACAAAGGTAGGGAATAAAAAACTTGCCTTCTTTTGGGGGCTTTCAAACTTGTTCCCTTCTTAATTATTTCCATTATTGTGTTGTGTCAACTGTTGGACTCAGCTGGCCTCATTTTCATAGCTAGCAATCCTTAGAGGTGTATTCTACATGGAAAATTAGTGCGTACTGGAAGAATGCTACCAAAACACACATTCTGTAATGGCCAAACTTGACAATTTTTAGTTAGGCAACTAAAATCTTTACCCTTGAAAAAAGTGTATTTCCCCTCTGTCTAGAAATCTCTGGCATCCTGAGCTGAGCTGTTAAACAATTTGAAATGGAAGATGTTTTGAAAAGAAGCAGAGGAATCATCCATGAGGCAATTTGATATGGAATGGTATTTAAATCATGCTAGGAACACATGTGTAGTAGTTTTCTAGAAACTAGAAAAAGTTAGGGAAGCTATATGAAATATCAATTTTTAGATGGAAAGGCCATACTTTAAAACTCTACTCCCTATTATGAGGTAAGGCAATAAAAACAAAGAAGAAAGAGGCACTGGCTGGTCTTGGAGACCCAAAGTAGTCATGTGTATTTGGAACAGAAACCACCAGAACAGATTATCTCTCAGTTTTGATGGCATTTGTCATTTAATTTGTCTTTAACAATCTTTTTCACAGGGGAGGTATCTCTTGGGTTAGAAGAAGAGGAAAATGACCTGTCCAGTTTTTCACTGCTGAATGTGCAAGGCAGCTTCTGCCTCTTCAGCCCATATTACCTGAGCCTCTTGGGTCTCACTCAGCCATGGCACTGTCTCTTCTTGTACCAACAGGTTTATTTCTATTAGGACAAGGCTTTTTGTTCATTACCCTTGTTAAATGGGGTCTACATGCACCAGTCTTGCAAACTCTAAGACATCTTAAAAATACCTTTGGTTCACTGTTGTATTTCTTCAGAAGATGACAGAAGTAACACAGATCAAAGTTTGCACTACTGCCTTAGGAGTTCGTGAGAGGAAACAGAAGGCAAAATCCTGCTCCACTTTTCTGCCTCAACTTCCCTGTCTGCTTTACTCTAGGATATTCTTAATGATGGGTGTGGTGGGTTGAACCTGAGTTGATGGACGGAGCTTTCAACCAGTAGCGCTTCCCAAAATTTACATATTTAAGCCCCGTGGAGACGCGGGAACTTCCTTTTTGGTTCAATCCCTCCTATGGGGAGCGGGGGGAAAGTGGGCCCTGGGTTCCATTTCTCGGAGTGGTCCTGGGCCTCCCCTCCCCCGGCACCAGGACACAGGCCCCCGGGTGCCTGCGGGAGAGCCCCTCAGAGCTGCAGGCAGCTGAGGAACAACCTTAAACTGCTGCTGTGTAGCCGAGACCACCCGGCGCAGCTTCTAAGACTGGCGGGCTCCCCTCCCCTTCCATGTGGCCCCACGCAGACCCGGCGGGAGCTGATAGGACTTTCTGCAACCAACTCAGCCTGTATGAAACTGAAGAAGACATTATTCAGGCAGCAGCATAAAGGGAGAGAAGCTTTTCTCCACCATAAAGCCTGAACAATGAAGACCACTCTTCAACATGGCATCTTCAAGGTCAGAGAGAAAGTGAGTCAAGCTGAAGACGGTGGTTGTTGTAAATGGATTTATGGGTTCTCCAGGGTTAATTGAATTAATTAGCAATCTGTTAATTATGTTGATTGCAGGAAGTGGGCCAGCTGGGGGTTCTACATGTTAACTGGGTTATGGTGTTAAATAGTGGGCAATGTACTGGGTGTAATGCTTGTATGTAGCCATTGGGTGGTGTATGTGATACCAGGCAAAAAGCAAGAATTTTCCAGAACGCCCTGATAGATGGAGGTGATGTCATCGCAAATGCAGATTCGACAAATATGGACCAATCAGACGAGGCCCCTGAGAAATGATTGGTAAAGAAGATACTGTTGGAATGAGCCAATAGCAGCCAGAGAAACGAGTCAGTCGCATAGAGGATCCAAAATCCACCAATAGACTCAAAGGACTGGGTATAACAGATGCCTGGAGGCTCAGCCCCAGGTCCTCTGCCCTTTGTCACTGGCTAGGGAGAGCACCCGGTGTTGCGCGCACACCGTTGTGATCCTCTGCCTTGCTGTGGGGTTCATGGGCTTATCCCAGTACCCGTTCTTAGTTGCTGGTTAAATAAAGTGTTTGTTCTTTCAACTGATCGGGAGTGAGTTGTGTCACTCGTCGGACCCTTCCTCCTGTCAGTGGTGGGGAAAAAAGAGGGCGGAGTCATGTTCAGCACGAAAGCTTAAAACTGCTTTCTGCAGACTGTGGTAAAAACTGTAATATCACAAACTGTTTTTTCTCTTTAATCCATTTAAAGAAATGGGGGAGTGAAAATTTTGTGGGCAGCCTGAGGGAAAAAAAAAAAAAGGTGACCACAGCAGGTCACCCAGGAGTTGTGAGAGATTGTGAGAGACTTTCAGAAATTCTTGAGAAGAAGAGAGTTGTTGTTTTTCAGCTGGAATTTGCCCATCCTTAGATGAGAAATACCCCATGTGTGGCCCATGGTGACAATGGAGTGTGGAAGAGACTCTGATTTCTTTCCATGGGAGAGATGTTTTTCACAGCGGCAGATTTTCTGGGCAGGACTGTTATAAGTGCAGTTAGGAAACAACAAGAAGCAAAAGAGACCTTTTTTCCTTAAATAGTGGAGAGACTTTAAAGAACTGTAATGCTGACCAAGAATCATAGTTTATTGTCCTTTGTGCAAGTTGGGTAAAAGGGGGAGGTGCTGGAGAAAAGGAGATTTTGCTTTAATTTCTTATTATTTATTTCTGTTAGGAATAAACTTTCTCATATTCTTTAAGTTTTGAGCCTGCTTTGCATTTCTCCAAACCTCCTGTCTCACAGAAGATAAGAAATGTGAACAAAACCACTCCAATGGGCTCACCTGCTATGTTGCACATCTCTCTGATGGTTTAACCTTTTTTAATCATGATGACTACTTCTATTTTGATCTTGTATTTTAACATGTGATGCTTTTGTAATGGTATACTCATTTATCTCACACACCTTCTGGTTTCCCGTGTAGCAGTAGTTCAGGACTACCATATTTTCATATATTTTCCACCCTACTGCTGCTGAGACACTTAGAACAAACATTTTCTTCCAATTCAGCTGATAATTTGGGCAATGCTACTTTTCTTCCAGTTAACCATCATGATTGCGCAGTTGATCATAGCTCTTCAACTCAGAGGTGTGTTGACACCCTGCTTATCCACAGTGCTGTACATGCATTCATTTACAGACCTTTGTAACAACACATTAGAAGTAGCCCTCAAATTATTCCACAATTACATCAATCACCAACTTACAGATTTCATTAAATTGTTCATTAATGATTCTAGGTAATTCATCACCACCAACTACTTTGGAACAAAGCCACCTCAAAGCTTGGGTCATATCATGAGCACATCTTCCTCACTAATGTTCAGCTCTGCCCATGAAGTGGTAGCCTTTTCAGTTTTACTAATGGAGTCCCAAGCAAAGAAAATACAAGACTTGATCAACATTCCACAGAAAAGTAACACTTAACCCACTATTCTTAACTACCAGAATAATGGAATTAACCAACTGGATTGCTTTTTCTTAAGGAGGAGTTTCATCCTCTATTTAGAAAATAGCATTGATGGTTTTTACACTCCTAAACAGGGTCTAGTATTTTAATGTGTGTGAGTTAAGTACAAAAACCTTTTCTAACCTTTCATAAAAGTCAGCAAAACTGACAAATTGCATTTTTTGCAGTGCTATGCTATCTTTAACGTAGTATCTCAAAATAATTCACATTTTCAATGAAGAAAGTAAGAGACATTGTCAGTTTCCATGAAAAAAACCCAAAAAATCACAATCCTTCTTGGCATTTTCAGTATGTGCCATTTCCAGAATGTCATTTAAAGATTGGATTTTTTTTTAATCCCCATGGTTTTCTCAGCAAAAAAACAAACCAACATTCACTGAAACTTACAAGGCTGCATTATTTACCTAAGTTACAAAATCCCAATATACAGTAGTTTTCATGTCTGTAAATCTGTATATATTAAAGAAATTTTCTTTATTTATTGTATACTTACACAATTTTTAATGCAAATTTGTTTTTTCCAGTAGTAGAATATTCAAACTGGACACCTATTACAATGCTCTTATTGCAATGAGAGAGCTGCTGCCTGAGAAATGGAGGACAGTGGAAAAAAAGAAAAACATTCTAGACACAAGGCAGACCATTTTCAAACACTGGGAAGAGGACTCTACTCATGAAGACATCTCTTCTCTCACAAATCCTGAGAATGAGATTGCTCAAGATTTCAACAATTAATTTTCATTAATTATAAAAAAAAAAAAAATGAAGCATTTTAGAGGGGTCTGCTTAAGGTTCCTACAGTGCTGCTGGTCTTGGCAGTTGCTTTAGGAGGCTGAGAGCGTGACACTGGAGGGCAAAGCAGAACGTTGCATATGTATGTACGTGTTTGTTTAACAGAAAAATGCAATATTGACTTGGGGCAGAAGTACATTATCAAAGTCCTGAATCGATAGAAGTAAAGTTGAATTTTTGTGTAAGGTAAGGTAAAGCAAGTAGCAAAGACAAGAGTTTTCAGAAAAAAGTTTGGCTTGCTCAGGAAGCTGCTTGATTGGATCCCAGGGAGGTAGTTCTGAAGGGCTACAGAGCTCAGGGAGGCTGGCAGGGCTTTAAAGTCAAAATCCTCCAAGGGCGAGAATGAGCCATCCCATACTAGATCAAATAAGCAGGTTTATCAGGAAACCCCCCTCTCCATCCTTGAACAGTTTCAAGCACATATCGGATAAAGTCCTGGGAAACCTGGCCTGACGTCATCAGAACCTGCTGTTGCAAAGGGGTGGTGAATTGGAGATATCCTCAGGTCCCTGGCAGCCTGAACTGTCCTAGGATGGAACAAAGAGAGCAAAAAGTTTAATAAAGAGAAACACAGGTTCATAGCACAGTCGTGTTACTGGAAAAAGTGGCTGATGTACTAGGTAACTATATCGGTGTATCAATATATTATTGTTTAATCTGAGATTTATGAGACTCTTTTTGCATTTTCAGAGGAGAAACATGCACTTCAATTCCAAGTAAAACATCCCTCAGGATAAATGGATATCAAAACCTCCTAAACAGAAGAGCAATACTTACGCTCTATTAGCCACTATGTAATGATGGAAGGCAGACTTCCATCCCACCCTGCTGAGAAGCTGCCATCTAGTACCAAAGTCATGCTTTTATCTCCCATGAGAAATAGTGTAAAGATGTACCGGTATAAGTGTCAGGTAAGCTAAGACGGCTTTACTAGTTTAGTAGATACTTCATCTATTTGTATGCATGTATACATACAAATTTACTGCCTCTGTCATCAAACAGGGAAAGGATGCATCAATATTAACCACTATGTTTATTTTTCTTCTTAACCCTTCATTCCAATGAAAGGTTACTGTT
The DNA here is from genome assembly GCA_013397815.1 of Aleadryas rufinucha. Classification (NCBI taxonomy): domain Eukaryota; kingdom Metazoa; phylum Chordata; class Aves; order Passeriformes; genus Aleadryas; species Aleadryas rufinucha. The sequence continues at coordinate 101,302 of VZTH01008194.1, read as the reverse complement.
CTTACCCAAAAGCCAGACAGTCATAGTACATACTATGGCCCATTTACAAATTATTCTCTTCAGGAAGTAAAATATGGTCACTAATGATCCTCATTGTCAGCTTGTTTCCCTGGAAAGATTTGCTACAAACTTCACTGGTATCTGTGGCATAATACCAGACACAGATAGGAGTCATGCTCCTATGTAGTAATTTACACATGAATATATACATTTATAATATTAAGTTAAACCAGGAAAAGTGCACAATGGGAGGAGAGATCCAGCCTAGACAGCAGAGAAAGAGCCTGAGAAGAGGGAAAGCACACTAATTTCAGTAATAGAGCGTGGAGATAGCTGCAACCCAAACTCTTGTTTTACACTGTTGTAAAGCAAGTACTTGTTTTACAATATTTTGCAATCAAATACTACAAATACACATTGTTTAGTAAATGCAGAACAAAAAACATTCCACTTTCTTACGAGATAGCCAAATGACTTTAACATTACAAGTATCCTGTATAGGATATATAATACTCCCCTGACCACTCACAGAAGGGGAGCTACTGCTTCTTGCTTTGCTGCCTTGTTGCATCAATCCATCATAAAAGAAATGAAAGGGGATTAGTTCCCCATGTTTCAGCTCACACATTTTTGTATTAAAGATCTATGCTAAAAAATAACAAGTTACTGGTGTCCAAGTCAGGACCTCCAACAGTGTAAATGAGCTGAGTTCATTCTACTTTAATAAAAATTCAACAGTATCAGTCAGGTACAGAAAAGAACAGACACAAAAATAACCCCAAAATTATATGTTTTCTTTAAAGTCGTATTCCCTTGGTAAAGAATGGCTGGAAAATTTATAAATGTTGAGAACATTTCCCCCTGAATTTTTCACAGGTTTAAACCCTGTTGACTCTTTACGGCAGTCAGCAAAACAGACACAGCTGAAGAGCTAGACAGAGGGATAATCTATTGCATTGTTTTTCTGATTCTGAAAAATGTTAAAGCAAGTAAAAAAATAAAACTAGCTTAGGAAAATATCAGTGCTTAGGAACAGGATAAGCACAGCAAGCTCCCTGTCAGTAATCCATCTCATCCTCAAAGTAATGTTTCATTTCTGACATCCAACTTAATTGCAAGTAAAGAATAACTATTAGAGCAAAAAATTGAAAGCTCTATGCTCAGTCCTGCCTTACACGAGTTGTGTAGATCAGTTTGTCTTTGGTATGATGCCTTACAAAAAGATTCTTTTGAAAAAGTGAACTTTGTTCCTCTTACTTTGACTAGGAAGACAGTGGCAGTAAGATAGGGAAATGGTGAGTTATTTAGTAGGCAAATTATGATTAAAAGCTAATTCTAAAAACTCTGAGTTAATAAAAAATTATTTCTTTTTGGAATTGCTTATTGCTTATTTGTTAATGGAAAATCAAAAATAAAAAGAAATGATAGTGTAAATCTTGACATGAAATTCAGATTTTACTAAGAAACATACATGTATATTTTCTTTTTCTCCAATTACTCAATGAATTAATTTTGTTCTCTAGTCAGACAACAGTTTTCTGAGCAGGACACAGAGAAAATGGTCTTCCAGCCTTGATATATCAGTTCTAATGAACTCTTACTATTTCTGACTTATTACTCTAAATGAGTTTTGGAAATTAGGCACCCACTCTTCTGTTAAAATTGCAGGTGTTCACCATCACAAAGAGGTAATATTAAAAGATTCACCATGAGGACATGAAGTCATCCTGAAAATATGGCAAGGCATTAGCTCTTACACTGAAAGTTGATCTTAATTGAGCCACACCTTAATTTATTCATTTGGATTTATTAAATGAACATATTAAAATTTGTCACATGTACCTTGAAAACTGTTTGAACATATTTTGACAAAATACCTTCCAGTTAAAATTGGAATTCTGAAAGCCACTTAGATTGTTATATTTCACCCAGTAGAAGGAATGATGGAGAATTTTAATTCAGTTAAAAATCTTAGAGCTTAGAAGTTTTAAAAACTGAGTAATATGAATCCAGCATCAGATTTGGTCCTAATTTCAGCACTGATGGCCATGAGAAAGAAAACAATCTCTCTGACCCCATTGCAGTGCCAGAACCAGAACTGAAGGAAATGTTAGATTGCACATTCTGGGAACTGAGATACATACCAGGAAGAGTGAGATAGAAAATGTAGCTCTCGGAGGCTCTTTTTCTGTGTGGCCTTGCAGCTGTAGAGCTGGAATGCTCGCCTCAAGAGGTCAACAGTTAAGATGCACTTGAATCATGCTAGTCAATCAGGGACTGGCTGTTTGGAAAAAAACAAATTCCCAAACAAGCCGGAACAAGTTTTAAAAGCTCCTGTAATGATTTATGTTTCTCTTTTTCATTCTAATTTTGAGCTAAATATATTAGTATTGTGCTACCTTGGATGTAACAAGACAGCCTGAAGTTTTGTGAGGATTAAGATGGAAACTTTTGCATAGATTAATCTGATTCATTTTACCAGGAAAACTAGGCAGTCAGAATAAATTTTTATGAGTGCAGATTTAGGATACAAACCATTTTATGGAATAAATGTGTTTATTTTTGTCTATTATTTATTATTAACTGAAAAGTTCATTAAAATTGTGAAAATCAGAGCAAAATATTCCCAAGTTAGAGATGGAGAAAAGAAGGCATTGTTCCACCTCTGAAGGCATCAGATTTCTGTAAATTCCATTGCACTGGAAGAAGGCAGGACAGTACAATTCACATGAAAGTCCTGGCCTGGTGAATTTGGTCTTTCAGACTCTTGCAGTAGGGTGAATTCCATGCAATTCAACAGTCAGAAAAGAAGTTTTCAGTATGGACTTTAAAAAAGAAAGCTCCTCCTGATCTGTGTTCTCTGTGAGAGAAGGTATCTCAAGACTTCCAGAAAGGCAGCAGCCTAAGCAGAAATATTCTTCATTATTACCCTTCTGTAAAAATATTGCATTTACTGATTGGTTATTTAACCCACATGATTTCTCAGAAGGCAAGTTATATCAGTGATACTCTCTGGAAAAATCACATCTTAAACTTCTCAGCTTTGAGGCACACATTTTTGTCCACAGGTGGGATACCTAATTTGGAACTCACAGAAGCTCCTTCATCAAAAGTTTCTAAGCTCTGTTCAGATAGAAGTCTGTTAGGAGTCACATTTTGTTCTTCTTGATGGGGACAGTGTTGATGTCCCAGACTCCTTTTCTTTTCTTTTCTTTTCTTTTCTTTTCTTTTCTTTTCTTTTCTTTTCTTTTCTTTTCTTTTCTTTTCTTTTCTTTTCTTTTCTTTTCTTTTCTTTTCTTTTCTTTTCTTTTCTTTTCTTTTTCCTTTTTTTTCCCCCAGAAATTTAGTGACCCTTAATCTTACCAAATAGGGACTTAACTTATTTAAAACACTATACAAGACTCTCAAATTTCTTTATATTATCAGCTACAAGCTTCTGTTACGAGAATTTGAGAAAAAGTATACAGGTAATCCATACACAGAACCAGTATAAAACTTGCCTTAGGTCACACTTGACTCATGGAAATAAGGCTAAAATGCAAAAAACAGTGAGCTAGGAAACACCCAAGCATTTTCCTCTTCCTTCCGTTTCTAGAGTTTGTGAAACATCAATTAATAATATAAGGAAAGATTCCTTAAGGGGAGCAAAATATGGACTGACAGAGGTAAAATTTAAGCTATTTCATAGCACTGGCATGTCTTAGAATCATTTCTACATGACTTAAAAACAAAATCAATTTCCCAAATCATAGAGTGGTTTAGGTTGGAAAAAAACCAGTAAAATGAATGCTTCAAATAAAATTTAATATTCAGATGTGTCTAAAAGGGCATTAAATTTTTATTCTGACCATTTCTTTCGGGAAAGACACAAGGAGAAACCCCCTTTTCATAATGATAAAATAAAAATACATATTTCACCTGAGGATGTATTTCTCAAAAAAAGCTAGTAGTAGTCAGGAGCCATCCCTGGTTTTTTTCTTCCTCTTTGGGTGAATTATGAGCTAAGCCCATTGCCAGCCAGCCAGTCAGCTAAGTTTTTTCCTTATCTGTTATAGGTTGCCTACTAGCCTAAATAGCCTACTAATATGCTGAGTCACAGTGGAACCCTGGGAACAGCTGACATCAATGAAGTCAGTTTTAAGGTGTCCTAAACAGTGTCTGAGAAAATTAGAGTCCAAACATCACCCAGGTAACTTAAATTCATTTCATCTTGCAATCCACATCTCCTGACTAGTCTAAATCTTTAGATATAATTGAAAGAATAATATTAATTTCTCCAACATAAGTCCATTAATGAAGCTGTCTATAGAATACTTCCTGGTTAATCTCCCTGACTAAATAGAATACTAGAATTCATTCTGTCCAACCTTGGTCTGTGACAAATGCAACATAAAGCAAACCCTCTGATGAACTCTGAATGTTCTGTCTGTGGCATTTCCTATACATTTTAGACATGATACACTGGGATGTCTAGCATAAAGCCCAGAAATGAAGTTTGAGAGTCATCAAAATATGTGAATAGGCTACACTGCCCAACAAACTGCCCAATGAAGGGCCTACAAAACTCAAAAATATAACATGTGGGTGAATGATTTTTAAATTTCTGACATTTTTTTATGACACGATGATGTTATTTAAAAATGTTGCTCCATTCAAAAAGACCTAGAGACACGCTAAGTCAAGAAAAAGTAGGAATCAAAAATTAGAGGCTGGCCCTAACTGTAAAGTTAAAAACATGGAATGGGCAAAAAGCATAATTTTAACAATATGTATGCCTTTTCTTAGGAGGTTTTCCTATAGACCTCCTCTCGGAACAGACTTCTGTCTCAAGGGAAAAATATGGAATGTTGAATTCTACTCAGTTTAAGATTTTCGAAACTGAAAATGAGAGGGAAATGACAAAGGAGAACACGGAGGGGAAAATAATGTTCAACATGCACATGCAAAAAAAAAAAAATTCTGAGTGCTTGTGCTTAAGGCAAAATTATGCAGCTCTGCTGTAGCCTTCTAAGGAATCTGGAAACAATCAGGAAGTTAACGTGTATAGTCCTTTTTTCTCACTGGTATGAGTTTGCCTTTTCTAGGAAACTGGAGGGGTCACATGCTGATAAAAATTCCAAAACTCTTAGCACAAATGCAGCTGCTTTTCCCTTATTGAAAGATATTTTCAAAATCACCCTGTTTTGCCCACCACCAATAGTTTTAATTTGCTTCTTTTCTTTGGTCAGAGATACATCAGATAACATTGTCATGTCGCCCCTGCTCTCTCAGAACTGAGATACAAAATTAAAAAGCTGGATAACTGGCATTTCTGATGCTTTTGGGGTCTTAAAAGGGTGCATTTTCACCAGTAGTGGTTACGAGTAGGGGTCATCAGCACACTTTACTTATTTCTCTCTTGACTTGAATCATAGAAATTTTACAAACGCCTTTCCATGTTTTCAGTGAAGAAATTCTCAATACTAAACTGAGAATGAATTCTTAACCTCTATTTCTTTGGCATCATAAATTATTTCTCTTCCCTTGCCCCTCTGCTGAATCTACAACAGAAAAGTACTAATTGACTTTTAAGTATCCTGGTTTGGATATGCTACTTTCTCTGAACTGCATTGGTATATAAACTTAATTGTTTTGTACGTAATATCACCTTTCCTCCATTTATATTCCTGTGCAGTAAATAGTTTCACATTGCCCATCTCATTTAGTTTTGACTGCTTGGATGCCTTTTAGATAAAGGACACTATTCCATGGTGAAATTAGAAACATTCTTTTCTTTTGTCTTCTTTCTCCCCAGCCTCTCCTCTGGAGCCATAGGAGCAAGAGAAAGAAGAGAGTAAAGAAGCAAAACTTCAGACAAATCTAGATGCGACAAATTTTCTACACTGAGCAATAAGATTTCACACTCTGCTGGAGAACCCATTAATCTTAATCCATCTGGAAAGAGGCCTACTCACAATATTTCAAATTTTAAGTATTTTTCTAACAAATCTATTAATTATGCACTCAAACAAATTATTTTCTGCCTGTGGAGAATTGTTACTGGAATTTTTCTTGTGCCAGAATACTTCCTCTTTCCTTCCTCTTTATAAGTAATTACTATATCCAACTACCATCATTATTTTTTCATAGTATTCTCTTATCTCACTCCAGAAATTCTTGGGGAAAAGGATCTAAAAAGATAAGCAATAACTAGCCTGTTAAATGGAAATACAAATCTTTTACCACCAAGCATTTTCCCCTCTCCCTTAATTACCTTACATTATTGCATAACTCTAACATTCACTGGCTTCTCATTTGCCTTACTGAAACAAACAGAATTAAGCAAATTCTTCAGCAGTTAAGATCACAATAGAATCATTGACTGTTTTACGATTGTGAAATACTGACCTGCCAACCCATTTGGTATGGCAGGACAATTCCGGTCAATGGCAGCCTCAGGAGGTCTTCACGGACACCCCCTGCCCAGAAGAGCAGGCTCAACCATGGAATCAGATCAGGTTGCTCAGGCCTTTACCCCATTTAGTGAATCCATGCTTATCAGTTTCTTGTCTTCCATGTGAGTAGCGATGGCCTCCAGAATGAGGTGCACCCTCCCCTTTCCATAGACTGAGGTGAAGTTGCCTGAGTCCTCCTTGCCCTTTTTGAAGACATGGGTGACATTTGCTTTCTCTCCTGAGGCACCTCTTCTGGTCACAATGACCTTTGTAAGATGATCATAAGCGGCCTCACGATGGTGTCCACCAGATCTGTCAGCACTCATGGATGCATCCTGACAAGACCCACGGATTTCTGGATGTCAAGTTTGTTTAGGTGTTCTCTGAGACTGTATTTATAATCTCTTCTCCAGGTTTTGCTGGCATTTCTACCCAACTTTTCCAGCAGTGCTGTGCCCACTGCTAAAGGGCAGTAGTTACCTGAAGAAAACAGAGAAGATAGAGAGGTGCTGGGAAACACTGAGGAACTAACTGAGGCTCAGCCTGCTCACCCAGTTCAGTGCTCCTCTGCTATAAGCTCCAGGGTGTTTCCATCACCACTGTATGTCTGCATCCTTTCAGATCTTCCCCCACCATATTTGAGTAGGAGAATTTCTTTCCCTGACAATTTCTCACATGCTAGGGAGCACAGTTTGCAAATATAAAGACATTTAAACAGACTTCAAAAGTTTTCTAAGCAGCTGACAGATCGGGTTTTTTCCCATAAGGAACAGAAGACTTGTGAGGGGAAACCCTGCTTAAGGAAAAAAAAAAGATTTTTTTCCCTCTAGGCTCCTTATCTCACAAAATAAAACATTCATTAATTCTTCAGGTAGCATGCAATACATTAGAGACAACCAAAAACTCTAACTCAGAGTGGAAATTGCTGGAAAGTGTCTTACTGTTATACAGTGACCCTGAGCAAGTCCATGAAATCTAAGTTGCAAAGCTCTGCCTTGTACTGCAACATCCTACCTGTGTGGACTGGAAGGAGTCAAGTCCTCATTCATAATGATATGTCTATCTCAACACAGCACATCTGTCAGTAACAAAAATTCCCAAAGTTCCCAGTCATATTTTAGTCATACCTATTGCCTGTTCTACAATAAGTACATTTAATATAAAAATTAAAATATTGCACAAAAAAAATCCCTGAGAGAAATTAACATATACAATTCGTTTCCTAACAGATTAAGTTCTGTAAGGTCAAGATCACCAAGTAATTTTTTCCTGAAACAACTTCCTGCAAACATCCATCCTTCTGTTTGTTTAAACTGAGCAGACTTTAAATTCACTGGAAAGGATGTCCCCAGATAGGTCGCTATGCAGGAGATCTCACACAGGAAGGCTTTATGAGAAATGTTCTTCTATTTTTGAGAAATGTGCTTCTGTTCACCAGAAGATGCCATCCTGAGCAGTGGCTGCCAACAGGAGAGAGAGGAGCAGGAAGGGAAAAGGAAGAAGAAGTTACCTAATTTTGTTTTATGTTTCAACACCAACAAAAAAAAAGTTAGTTGGCTTGCCACTTTTAGCAGACAAAACATTGTCTGCTAAATGTTTTCTATTGTTTTCTATGACATTGAGATACTGAGTGAAAGCATTTAGGTTAGAGTGTAAATTGAATGGAAAAGCCAAGCATCAATTGCATAATGATTCTTTATTTGTCTTTACAAGATAAACAATAATTCTGTAGGAAATAGTCATTGATGAAACAGGTCACAGGCATCATGTTTGATTCAGTTTGAAATTTTTTGATATAGCTCTTATTGCTTTTTCATTACTATTGTGTGTTTTTAGCTAAGTTTCATAACTGAAGGACAATTCTTCCATTTTTCACACAAAATCAAACTTGTCTCCAGGCAAGAAGGAAGCAGAAGGATTCTGAGCCTTTCAAGTCTCTTTAGTGTCTTAGATCAATGACTTAAGTGGGATTTAAGCAGCACTCTTGCCTCATATCACTTCTTCGTCTAAGTGTTAACTTTAGCAACGTCTGGTAGTTTTGATTATAATCCAAACACCCCTACCCTGCTAAGTAAATCCACTAGAATAACAGTTTCTTTGGAAATTATTTTGTCCAATCCTGGTTTATAATGATCCATGCTGTGTCTACCTTATCACAATAGAAAGCTAAAAATATTTTATGGTAAGTTTAAAAATATACACTTGTACCAGCTTGGAGATTGTAGAAGATAAAATAAAATAATCTTTTTTTTTTTTTAATTGTTTAAACCAGATTTTAAAGTGATGTAAATTGGCATTGTTACTACAAGCAGAGGATACTTCTTCAACCATACAGATTCATTTGGCAGTTCCGCTAATTTAAGTGGATTTATGTGTCACATCCATAAATCATGTAATAACCACTCTTCTGAGATATGATGAGTCCACAAGAAACTGATTTGTAAGTCTCTTAAACATCAATATATAGTCTCTGAACTAATTTGTATGAACTTTCTAATCGTTACATAGTATATGTGCTCTCCTGACAAATACTGCCTCCCCATGACCCAGGAATCTTAACAATAAATGAAAAAACCTTATCTGAATGAACCGGACTACTCCTCAGACTTATGAGGAGTGGCTGAAGTCACTTGGTCTGTTCAGCCTGGAGGAGACTGAGGGGAGACCTCATTGTAGTTACAGCTTCCTGGTGAGGGAAAGAGGAGGGGCAGGCACTGATCTCTTCTCTGTGGTGACAAGTGACAGGACTTGAGGAAACAGCATGAAGCTGAGTTGAGGGAGGTTTAGGTTGGACATCAGGAAAAGGCGCTTGCTCCTGTGGGTGGTTGGGCACTGGAATAGGCTCCCCAGGGAGGAGATCACAGCACCAAGCCTGACAGAGTTCGAGAAGCCTTTGGACAGTGCTCTCAGGCACATGGTGTGACTCTTGGGGTGTCCCATGAAGGGTCAGGAGTTGGACTTTGATAATCTTGATGGGTCCCTTACTATTCAGTACGTATTATGTGACCTTCCATGACTCTGACCACAACTCAGACTCAATCAGCAGGGATATCAATGCACTGGGAGAAAGCCATTTCTTGGCATCACTTCCTGTTTGAACTCCATTAATCTAGTATCCCTGACCCCCTAACCCTCCTGCAATAACACAAATGGCTGCTGACCTTGAAGGAAAATTCCAAATAACATAAAACACTTCTCAGAAACATAAGCTCCTGCAAAAATATTTATCTTGCCCTTTGTCCTCTAGCATGGCTATTCATAGAAAGCAAAATGAAGTACCAGGCCAAGGCTCTTAGTGACACAACCCTGAGAGATCTGGAAAAAAGCCATAGCATGAAAGCACAGGTTGATGCTTCAGTTTATATTTATCCAACTGGAGAATAACCCTGAACTAGGTAGAAGGCAAAGCTTGGCATCTTGAAAGTTAATCACAGCCCTCTGCTGCAACCATGGATCACTTTTGTATGTTCTTTCCCACAACAGTATTGTGCATGTTGTAAAGTTGGATAAGGCCACAGAATCTGCTCTTACATATTTTTTTGTCTTAGCTTGAAGCATTCAAAAGGACACATCCTCCAGGGTTCAACAAGACTTGGGTTGCAGCCCTATTGCAGCTGTTCCCAGCTTTCCACCCCTAACTTCTATTATTTGCATGGCTTTTCAGAAATTCCTGAACATCTGTTTTCACAAAATATATAAAAATTCCATTATTCTTAAGATACCTACCACTCTGTTAATTTTGATGTTGATCTATAGGTTAAATGTTATTTGGGTACAGGAAGGAAATAGGAAATGGGAAAAAACTGTACTCAGTGTAACGTCTTACAAAAAAGAAGAAATTAGGCCAAATCCAAAACCTCATGAAAATAAACTGCTAATCTATACAGACAGAAGAGAAAAAAAAAGCGAAAGAAATTCAACTCGTCATTGAATAATTTTTTCTAAGCATATGTTAGACATCCAAGATGTGACACAAATAGAGAGCAGAAGAGAACTGTAGTGAAGAAGTGGACAGACATGAAATAAATTTGTAAGACATAAGAAAACAGAAAATGTAGAAGGATTGAAAAAATTATTTAACTTAAACAAAGCCATACAATTAATCCTCACAGCAGATGTGTGCATGTATTTGAATACCTCCCACGCACTTCAAAGTGTTAATTCAACATCATATTGTTTATACAAAATAAGAGAGTAATGAAACTGCTTAACAGGTCTTCATTCCTACACTGTAAATGGAGCACTAAGTGTAGGAATAGAAAACCCTGCTAGAGGCTGCGCCACTGTTGTAGCTGTAGAAGACAAATTGTTAGCACCACAAACCAGACACAGTGATAGCGCTAAGGAAACAATGCACATTCCCTCTGGAACAGATTCGACTTAGAGACACAAGAGGTGCACAAAAACCAGCAACAAAGAACACACTTTAAAGTGCTATAACTGCCTTGCAGAGCAGCTCTAGTGTGGAGGTAGGATGATTTTGCCACACTTTTAAATAAGATCAGGAATATATTTAGGATAACTCTTTTTAGTGGGGAATGAAGTTTCTTGTGGTCACAGCAATGCAACAGTGGCCTTACTGACAGCTGACTCATGCAAAAAAGGTCATGAAACAAACTGGTCTGGTCCTACTTAGAAAATCAAGTCAGTCATGTCCCTAGAAAAAATTACTTTTACTGTGCGGTTAAGATCTTAGATGAATGAGCTGACGTGATTTATGATTATCTTAAATTAATCTAAGTGAAGAGAATATAATCATCTATATTATTAGACACTTGAAAACTTCTACTCTAAGTGGGACTTCAGCAAGGTGTCATCAGCCAGAGATTTTTCTAGAAACAGTAGAGTTATAAACAAAACTGCTCAACACTTTCAGAATTAATGCAGGTTTACAAGATGCTGCACATTATTTCAACACTAATGACACATCACGTGTGTCATTAGTGTTGAAAATATGGCACATTTCCTACATGTGGATATGTCTATAGCCTACTGCCACACATGAGAAGAGACATATACATGCTTCAAGTCTTCTGTAATATTACCCAGAAAAAAAAAATTGGGGGAATCTTTCCCTTCTTACCATTTTAATAGTGTATTAGTTGTCAAAAGAATCTAAAAGAGCTTTAATAAGTATTTTTACACTCTTATTTCATTGCATCAATTCCTCTCTCTCTCTCATAGGCATGAAAGCATACCACCTGGAATCCAGTCTCAGTATTTTAATGGTTGCAATCTAATTTAACTCAACATTTGAGGGATATCCGAGCTCTGCAATAATGAGCCTGCAGCAAAAGAAAAAGAGAGAAAAAGGAAGTCCTTTCACTGTGATGAACTATTACAGTTTTAGCTTCATTGTAAGTTTCCTGTATGAAAGAGCTAGTACCCCAAGCCACCAGACGACTGTTGAATTGACATCAAATATGCACAAGGTAATTTAAAAAAAAGTTAGGAATTTTCAGACTGTAAAACTTTTCAGTTAAACTCAATTTAAATTGAAAATAAACACTAGTACTAATCTGGGTGAGGGAATTTGTTGTCTGCAACAGACAAAAGTTTGTTTTTAATTACCCTGCATGCATTATACCCATTAAAATTATCATGTGTGGTTTATTACATATTGATGGGAAACCGTCAGTTAATTAACTCTTCTGGGTAAATGTGATGGTTTGAGCCTGAGCTGATGGACAGCTCGTTTGACCAGTGGCGCTTTTCGAAATTTCCATATATAAAGGTGAAGGGAGAGGAAGTTCCTCTCTCTTTGGGGGCTGGCGTTCCAGGAGGAGGTGGGGGGGGGGAATGGCGGCCAAGGCTTTCGCTCCTTGGAGCGGCCTCGAGCCCCCTCCCTCCCCCGGTGCCGGGGACACGGCCCCAGGATGCCGGCGGGACGATCTCCTCAGAGCCCGGCAGCTGAGAAACTGTGTTTACTGCAAGTAGCTGCAACATCTAGCCAGGGGCTCCTGAGAACTGCCCTCCCTCCCCCACGCGGCTGCAGGGATTCGAGGNTTTTTCCTCCTTACTCGATAGAAGAATTCTTAAAATTGTGAATACTGACTTAAGAATTATGTGATGTTATCCTTTGTGCTGATTTTAGGGAAGAAGAAAGGAGGAGGGGGGTGTGAGTGAAAAGAGGGATTTTGCTTTGATTTTCTTATTATTTTCTTTTCTCTTTTAATTCTGTTAATAAACTTTTCATTTCCTTGATAAGTTTGAGCCTGTTTTGCATTCCTCCAAATCTCCTGTCTCACAAAGGATACAGAGGTGAACTAAAACCCCTACACAAAATTGGTGTTTCTGCCCGGTTAGATTCCAAACCCCTACACATTCCTCTGTGACGTCTGTTTCTGTACAACTAGGAAAATACTTCAGTTTAGCCTCAAGTAAAAACCTTAAGCAGCATATTAAGGAAGGACCACAGAAATAAAACCTATAAATAGGTGCTATATCTGAAAATAATATGTTGCTGATTTCTTTACTTACTAAAAATAGCAGGTTGTGAAAACATGTCTCTTGGGCACTTGAGAACAACTAAGAAGCCAACTGGAATTGTGCATTGCATTGATTCTCACTTTTGAAAACATGTATTTTCTCTATTCTCTTCTCTTCAGCGGTACAGTAAGGTCAGAGCAAAATCTTCAGAGAGTTCAACTCAGATGATTTAGCATTTATTTCTACCGTTGAGGTGTCTCACTAAATGAGAACATCTAGGTTGTGAAACAATGTGGCCTAGTATTCCACTTGCTATGTTCAGAAGTGCACATTCACTCACAAACCTTAGAGGTATCAAATCCAGTGCAACCTAGGAAAGATCATAGGATCATAGAATGGCCAGGGCTTGATCACCTTGTTTCAACTCCCCTGCCATGGGCAGGGATACCTTCCACCTTGACCAGGTGGCTCAGAGCTGCATCCAAACCCGCCTCCCAGGGATGGGGCATCCACAACTTCTCTGGGCAACCTGTTCCAGTGTCTCACCACCCTCACAGCAAAGAATGTTTTTTCTAGTATCTAATTTTTCACTTTGAAGCGTTTCCGCTTGTCCTGACACTTCATGCACTTGTAAATAGTCTTCTTCCACCTTTCTTGTAGGCTCCCTTCAGGTCATGAAAGGATATCTCCAGGTTTTTGAAGTAAAACCATTTCTACAGTATCCTCATAGGGCTACTGAATCTTCATTCTTCTGGTGCCTCAGGTTCATATCCCTATATATCACAAGGAACACTCATTATGAATGAAAAGTATTATTTCATTTAAACTGTTAAAAGAAAATTGACAGAAAACCTGTACGTGTGGATAAAGTCCTGTACACATACAGAACTCAGGATTACACTGGATTTGAATTGCAGAATTTTCATATTATGAATTTAAAAAAAAAAAATGAAGTAAATTGAAAATGTGACTGGAGATGTGCTATTTGGGACAAAATGGCATGAATCCAATGTGATCTTGTACAAAAAAAGTCCTAAAAAAATGGGTATTTAGTTACTGTTCCTGGGACTCAGGCATCTTGACACATCTAGCTGAATGAACTATTTATGAAATTCACTACCATTACTGGTCTTCTATAAGGGACACATTAACCCCCAAGTATAGACAGAAAAAGATCTTTTTTCTGTCTGCTTTTGAGACAATGTGGCAAATGTAGAGAAATATTGTTAAAAACGAGAAAAGCATCCTTGCTTGAAGAAAAAATTTTCAATGCTAGGCATCTCTTTCACTTCTCAGTGCATTTTTCCAACTCTCCAGGCTTTCTCCTTCAGCCCACCTAGGAAACAGTTAAAACTGCAGGCTATAAAGGAACAGTCAGCCTTCATACAGAGATGTTTCACTGTGAATGGCATAGCAATATATAAGCATCATTTTTTCCATAGTGGGCATGTACTGCTCAGTCTTTATAGAGACATTTTTTTAATTTGGATCATAAATTAAATTAAATATTTATGCCAGAGCTGTCAAAAGAAAGACAAATAGGACTGGCAAACAATTCTCTTAATGAAGTTCAATCACTGTAATGCACACTGTTGTCAAAGGGTAAGTGCAAGTTAATTTTTTCTTTAAAAGTTTTTCTGTGTTTTTCCTGACAGTCATGTCAGAAGAAAACTGATAGTTTGAAAGGTGATTTATTCGGGGCATAATACTGTGCTCAGCTAGAGTGAATATAATTCCTTTTCCCTTTGGCAACATCAGCAGCCGGCGAGTTCTTGAAGCTATTTATTTATGTTTACTAGTTGGTTTTGAGGAAGGTAGTTTCACTAATACATATTTTTAAGCACAACCAGGTTCACCTACACAAAAGAGGGATATCTTTTTTTCTTATTTGTTTAACTGCAGGTATCCAATGGAAATAGGCAACAATGTAAGCACAGCCAACCATGATACCTCAATATCCTGTTTATTTTTACCCTGGTACAAAACTTGCTTGATCATCAGCAGGCAGAACAAAAAACTGTGTGTTCTGAAACTCAGATTTTCAACCATAGAGAAATATTCTTAGAATTTTAAGAACCTGCTTTTTAGCACAGCTTGTGCCATTTCTGTCTCCCACATTGCCAGCATCTCTTCCTCTCTACACTATTTTAATATCTGGTAAGTGAGATTGGTAGCACTTGGCAGAACCACAGCTAAATGGCCTCATGGAATTTCTTGGAATTTTGTAGAAAAATTGCTGAAATACCTGAAATCCTAAGTTGGTGGCAAATTTCTGAAAATTAGCTTACACTAGAGCCCCAAAATGTAATTTTAATTTTACTTTGTATGTTAAGTCATCCTAAGCCTCATCAACTCAGTTTAATGACATTTTTCCAATCTTTTCTCAATGAAGTCATGTGCCATGTGAGTAATGGCAGATTGTATAGTTAAGAGTGAAGGACTGCCCTAGTTTAAAATAAAAATTGGATAACTACATTCTAACTGAATACCCTTCTGGTCTTTGTTTCCTTGATGATCCCCAGTTATCGCTTCTTTGTGTCTCGATTTCCCCATTTTTAAACAACAACATCAATGTCTTTTTTGACACAGTTTGATCAATAATACTGTTCAAAGAACTAGTAGCCTACATGCACTCCTGAAGTTCTTCAATCTCCAGCAAAAATATTGAAAGAGATGTAATAAGCACTGATCTACATTCCTGTCTCATTTTTAAATATCCGAATACCTTTTAGTCTACTCTCCGCAATATTATATATATAACAAAATCTCTTCACGTATGCACTGTGTGATTTGAGCTGGTGCTTAGTAAAACAACCCCTGAGCTGAGGATACGGGTAGTAAAACCAGATACATTAAACATGTGAAGCCAGCCACCAACTGGTCTAAGTTATCATCACTGAATTCCTTCTGCTGGAAATCACTGGACTCCACCTTTCCAACTTGCTGTATTGTCTGATTCGTCATACAATACCAGTCAGTTATAATTTACACTGAATAGTATTTTTTACTGATGAAAATCCTGAGTCCTGCACCTCAAATATCAGCTGGAATCTTGAAAACAGTCCATTTTTTTAATGATCAAACACATATATTGCAGCATGAATTGTTGTCTATTATTTTTCATAGAATATCAAATACTGCTTTCAAAGGTCAATGTAAAGTTTGCAGAATACAACGTATTTGCTTAACCAAAAGAAAGAGAAACTTTCCAGTGGGGAAAGTCCACATATAGCCTTTTTTCTCAACAGAAAAAGTCAGAAACCTCTGAAATCTTCTGAAGAACATAAGGAAGAGATGCCTTAGGCAAATATTAGAGGAAACATACATGTAAGTAGAATGAAGACTACCCACATATTGTTGCCTGCCAGTCTTAATTTTGCCTTTTAGGTGGACTTCATGAAATCTGCCATCTATGAAAACTTGTCATTTTTCAATGCAAAAAAAGACCATTTAGGCTGATAAGTAGCAGAGGTTCTGTACTGTACTAATGGTCAGTCAGTTGCTAAGCATGCCAAAAGGTTCTAAGTGAGTTAATTCCTCGTATTGGACCATTTAAAGCTTATTTAGAAATTAAATCTCAGATTTTACAACTGTCTTGAAAATCCAAGGTGTCATATCCATCCTAATAGGGTTATGTATGCATATATATATTTATTAGATCCTGTAGTCTGCATATTTTGCTTTCCATGCTGAGCAATATCTACATAAAAATGAGGTCTTAGTGGAGTCAGTGCAGTATTAGAATGGGGCAGGCATCTGAATGTGAAATTGTGAGCTAGTACCTGCACTTTTATATGTATACATATCACACTGCCTGAGAACACATCTGCTAATGATTCAATAAGTTTCAATGCTCACCTCATTTGATATCACAGGTGAATAAATGAAGGTTTTACTCAGCTTTGATGTCTTGATGACCTTCACTGGCAGCACTGGATGAGCTTGAAGAGATTATAAGTACCATTTAGAAATTCACTATAATATGAAAACGTGTTGGGTATTTTTCCCATTCTGGGATTTTACTTTCTCTGCCAATGCAATGAGATCTGCTTATCTAATCTAATTCATGACTCATACATCTCCAACGTAGCAGCACCAGTAGAACTAGTTTACAACTTCATCTTTTCTTCCCTCCTTTGAATAATATGTATAACACATAAATTTAAATCGGATTTTTTTGTGATCTATATGTCTTCAGACATACTGTCCCTTGAGATTGATTATATCTGATTTTCATCAGACACATGGCAATTTTGAAAAATGGGCTAAAAGGGACAGATGCAAATACCAGCTTTGTGAGTCCCAGATCTGAGATCTATTGTTCTCCCTCGACCAAGGTGAATATAGTTTTATGTTTCTCTGGTAAACATGCTTACCCAAGTCATACAGAACTGAATAGTCACTCACCTGAAAGCCCAGTCCTAAGCAAATACTTTATAAGTGCCTGCTTAGACAAATATCCAGCTGCACAGCCACTTACAGATTGTAGTAAAATGGGACTGGGAAGCAGGTTGTTCAGTTGCCCAGCCCAGCCAGTAGGTTCTGCCACAACCCTGTCCTCCTCTACTGGGACATAACAGAGTCAATGAGCCCTTTGCATGCTCGGAGAATTTGACAAGCCCTGTTCTGGGCAAAACAGAGCATGGGCTTGAGGATTAAACAAAAATTAGTCCCAGGACATGGACCTAAACAAGGTTTGTAAATAGTGTCCTGAAAGAAGTTGGATGTCAGGTCAAGGTCTTGGACTGATGTAAGAATAATGCTGCCTTGTCTGGAAAGGGGAGGGGTTTCTTGTGTGCTTAGTGCACACTCACCTATATCATCACTGGCCTGTATCTACTAACCTGTTTTTTAAGGAAAGAAAAGTATTCAAGACTGTTGGTGGAAGCAGTGTCTTGCCTCTCTTCTAGCAAGTACGTGCCATACTTACAAAAAGGAAGAGGGAGGGAGAGTGAGTCCAGAGGACAATATCGTCTTTAGAAATATGTTCTCAGAGCAGAGGATGCAAGCACCAGCCCTGAAAATGGAGATAAGTAATAGTGGGTTTTATCTTCTTTTCAAACACTTGAAGTGGACAAGATTTAGTCCACTACAGAATTAAGATAACCAAAAGCTGGAAGAAACTCTCTTTGATTTTCTTCTTGATGAATAGGAAAAGCTTTGTTACTCTATTGCCACCACACTTATTCTGGAAAGGCTGTCACAAGCCTGCAAATAGATTTCCATTTCAAAACAGATATCTAAACCCTATTAGGCATGATATGTAATCAGAACTGGTACACAGACCCTTAAAATGAGGCTGGGTAAACTGCAAACCTCTACTCCACAAGCATGAAAAGGCTCCATTCAGGAAGAGGAGAACAAGAAGAGAATAAAAGTACAGCATATCATGACCTTGGCAGAGATGATTTGGATTTGCAGTGGTGGCAGAATTTGACCCAGAATAGCTTAAACACCAGTTATACAGAATCATCAATATAGGAAACATTTTTTTTTAACATTAACATTTGATTACATGAGCAATTCTTGAACAAAATATTCAAGCCTGTCAGAAGGCAGAAGAAGTGATGGAATATTAAAGGCATAAAAATGGCTTACCAAGGATTTTTCATATAGCTATACATTAAAGTAGAAGGTAACAAGACAGCTTTGAAGGATATGTTAAAAAGCCATGTCAGTTGCATTCCAGAGAATGAGAGAAAAAGTGCTGACAGAATTAAAAATAGAGAGAGAAAAAAGCTGATGTGGCAGAGTTTATTTGTTTGCTTTTGGGGTTTTTGGGAGTTTTTTATTTTAAAAAATCATATTTATTTTATTATTATACTGATAATCCAGTTTAAATGCTAATGTTTGGGTACATATCTACTCATGCAAGATATAAGTCATTATAATTACAGCAACAATCATACATTAATGGAAAATCAGCCCTTAAATCCATAAATCATTTTCTATCAAAATATGGCCATTGTACAAAGTGTGAGGGAAGTGGTTTGTGTAATGGTCAAGATACAAACACTTTGTTAGCAAATCAGTATTTGATGACTATCAGAACACGCAAGTTTTTCCACAGCTACATTTCATCAGTAGTGGTCATACGCACTCAAACTGGAAAATTTTCTACCCTCCATATTAGTATCATTACCAAAAAATACAAAAGCATGTAAGTGTCACTAGAAAAATCCATTTTTATCTTACGAGGTTAAACTGTCATACTTTTTTCACTTTTTCTCCCAGTTTTCGTACCTAAAGTAAGACACATTCCTTGGCCTTGTTGATCTCTGTACTGAGCAAGACATCTCGTAATTGCNTCTTTTCTCTACCAATACTCTATAACCTCAGCTTGAATATCCAGAGGAAATGCGGATATTTCTGTCCAATCAGTCTAAATCACTTTGCTGCAGAATATGGAAGTGTAGAAGAAGGAGAAAGAAGCATGGAAAACAACAACTGTCCTCCATTTTGGCTTTTTTGCTACTGTCTATTCACTACATAAACAATCCTAAAATCTCTAGATTTTTCACTCTGGGACATCACCACAAACTGCTCTAACATTCAGTTCAAATCATTTTAGATTCAAAAGTTTCCCAAAGAGTTGGCAGCTTCCTCCATGGATAGAGATCAAAATACACCCTGTCCAGGGGGGTCACACGGCTTAAAACGGGCAGAGGAATGTCCTCTGCATTTTGGGTATCAACATTTTATAATTATATGTTTATATGACAATAAAGGTTCAATTTGTCATATACCTTAAGAAATGATTAATTAGTTAAATTCCATATATTCTTTGCTACTCTTTAAATTAAATTCATGTCTCTCTTCTCCAAATTCTGCAACACTGAACTTATCATAATAATGACCATGACATGACCCTGACAGATGTCATGTCAGACTCAAGACTCGTATATCAGTATCTAAATAACACCATGATACCCACAGGAAAAAGAAAAAAAGAAAAAAAAGAAGGGAAAAGAAGAAGAAGTCCATTTATGAAATACTGTGGTAAGTGAAAATAATTTAAAAGATTAATTGATCTTGTTCTTAATTCCATAACAGAAGGTTGTTCGGAAGTTAGTGGTTCTCAGCTCAAATGAATCTAAAAATATATAATTTTTTCTTTATGAGTATTTCAATTCTTAGTTCCACTTCTTGTGGTTGCATACTTACCTTCAATGGGAGTATAGACATGTGATTGCTGACATCCTGAGACCTCTCTGAACCGCTGATCTTTAGCCTCAGCAATGATGAAAGAGTACAGTGAGATAGTCAGCAGAGCCATGACTCAATGTGCAAAGCAGAAGCAACAAAAGCCTCTTCATATGTCAAGGCTATGCCGTCTCACTAGCTATAATCTCACTAGTTGTAATTAAGAGCCAGGAGAACATAAACTAACTGTTAATGTAATCTTTCATATAATTCTGATTATTTGCTAACAATTAATAAAGAATTTAATGAGGTTTGTCTTGAAAGGCAGTAACTCTAAAGTCACCTCAAAAATACCAGCTCAACATTAAATCTGTGTAAAAATTACCAAGTTAATCATATCCTAACAAAAGCAGCAACTTTTTCTTTCTTCTTTTTAGGAATGGCTATGAGTTGACATGTTCTGCAACATTTAATCCATTACCACTAACAAAGAGAGTGAGAAAATAAAATTTAAAAAAAAAAAAGGTTAGGTGGGAAAAAACATTTCTTTGTTGAGGATTAGACTTAGAATATTGCTCTGAAATTTTATTATTTAAAATGGGTGCTAAGATGCATTTTTCTTATTTCTTAAATACCCAAGGATCCATAATCAACACTTCACACGACACGAAAAACTATTTACAATCCTAATACACAATCCAGAAGGTTGGAAAATCAGTACAGAAGTTTGGTACTTGGCTTATTCTGATGTCATTCAAATTGTCTCATCTCCAAAACTGGAGGTTATTTCTAATAAGTACAAATAGCACCATGTAAGAAACAGTTTAACTGCTTTATCGGGAGGCAGTTTCACTGAAGTCCATACAGGAGCTGTATGATTAGGTGTTCACAATCAGAATCTCTAAGTCACTGTTAGTGAACAGCTGTTAAGCTATTCACAAAAAATTAGTTTGCAGCTCATAGGGGCCATATGTTAATAGCATAAAAATCACACTAAAGTGGGCAAATACCTGCCTTTTTTGCTGGCCATCTGAGAAGCCTGTGGTGGGACAGCTATTTGAGAAATGTACAATGTATAACAATGAAATAAACACTGCATAAATTGTGACAATCACAACTTTCCTATTTTTATGCTAAAGAGTACTAGGAAAGAAGAAAATCTTTTGCAGAACTGTGATTGTCAAGAGGAGAATACAGCCGCCTTGACAACTGTGGGATGAAGTCTGTGTTCATTTCCTTTCTGTCAGAATCCAAGCTCTAAATGTAAAAATTATATGGCAATTTTCTTTTGCCTTTCTCAACAAATATATGTGCTTTTCCTGGAACTCAGTAAACAGAGCAATTTTAATCCGCATATACAGACTGCAAGAGTCCAGTGCAGAGACTAAAACTGATGAATGTTCAGTAAACAAAAGAGGCTGGATCGGAGGCATGCACACACCAGATAAGGAATTAATGATCTGAGAAAATGTGGCATTGTTCCTATTAAGGCTTTGAAACATGTTTTTTATTATTCTCTACTCTGCAGACATCTCAATATGATGCTGTGATCTTTTTGCACGAAGGGGTGATTCAAATTTTATTTGTTAATGAAGCTGCACACTGTGCTAGGCACACACTACCCAGAGCAGTGCCCAGACAATGCAAGCTCAGGAGTCCAGAATCCAAACTTACTAACCTTCCTTAAAAAGATCAATTAACAGAAAGCTATTTCATGGTCATTTTCATCTACAACCAAACCCGTGTTTCCTAAGACTAAGAAGACTACTTGGGAGACTACCCAATTTTCAAAATTAGTTAGGGTGTTATTTAATACTAAATTTTCTGTCTTAATAAGGTGGAAAGTTACAAATTTTACACTAAAAAAATACAGTATATGTGATTTGCTTTTCAAATTTAAGGAATTACATAAGAACATTCTTTTAAATGCAGTATAATGTTATAACAAATATCAACCTTAGTTTTATGTACTAAACTTCATTCAATATAGATTAGAAAATGAGACCTAAGAACATGACACAAATAATCAAATGGGACATTTTGCTACTAACACTACACTCTAAAATATTTAACATAATGGTAATACAATGACTCATTTGACTGTTCGATAGGAAGGAAACTGTGCTGGTAATCAGGAATTTAGAATTGCAAGAGGACTTCCAAGTTTTGAGATTATGAAAAGTAAGGACACTCATGTAATTGGGTCATATAAGGTTTCCTACTCCTAACCTCTGCTCTGTCTCTCTTTAGGTTGAATCACACTTAAAAATGGGTATTGTTGTGACTGATCCACCTCATTTGCCAACATCCCATCTTCAGCACTTGGTGCTATGGAATATGTTCCACCAACAAATCCCAGCTACAGACCCCTTGATGCACAGACCACAGCTAGTGGCCACTTAATTTCCAAAGTTCACCCCAAAAACTACTGAACCTAATTGAAATTTTTTGCAGTTGAGGTGAATAATAGGCCTGGATTGTGACAAAGCATGTATGTCATACAAAGGATTATCTCTGTTCTCTGTAAGAACAGAGATAATCTTTTGTATGACATACATGGTTGGTTGTATTAATAGACCTACAATGAGCAGTTTTCTTTACAGAATTGCATGAACAGCATGACACTTATTCATAGTACACAAAAACAACTACTCAGATGTTGCAAAAATTTAATTTGTCCTCAAGTCCATATAAATAATGTGTAAAGAGAATTACCAGAAAGAAGACGACATTAATTCAAAAATCCAAATGATGAAGATAGGGAAACACAGAAAGTATTAAAAGCATCAAAAATATTTACAGGCCAATATTATAAGGCAGGAGCAGAAAAGGTCAAGGAAAACTGCAAAAAATCTTTACCCTGCCCAACCCCCACATTCAACTACAACAAAAAACCTGTAGAATGGAAGAAAGATGGTGAAAACATAATTGGAAAGCAAAATAGATTATAATATACTATTTGGGGAAGCAATGCCAAATGCCAGGAAAAATAAATTATTTTCATAGAACATAATGACCCAACAAAAAGAGGGAAAAATATTATATGGAGGGATCAAAATATTTTCAAAGTTCTTTTAATCCTCCAGAAGACACAGGTGCTCAGAACTGAAGGCTTATCTATGATAAGTATGTATTTTGATTAAATTATTAAATTATTAAATTTTATTTTTATTATTATTTAAATTTGATTTTTTTAATTAAATCATTAAGTACACATTGAATAATAGATTCTCTGTGACACAGTTTTGCTAAAACCAGGCTCATACAAGCTATAGGTATTGTGTAGGAGGAACAATTGAAAAGATAAAGTCATTTTCTGAAAAACTCTTGAGTATGATAAATCTTTTAGTTTTGCAGTGTTTTCTCTATAAAGCTTATGTATGGAGCCCTCTCTTTCCCACTGGCATGATGCTCAGGGTTTCACTTCATTATCAAAGGCAAAGTCCTCCACAGTCTAGAACTGACTGCTCTTTTCCTATGGTGCTTGCTGTAGCACCCCTACTGAAACAACAATAAAGACTGTGCTACAGGCCAGATTAATCCAGAAATACCAGTTAATCGTGCTTCAAATACATCTGTGACATAAAAATTGCAACCCATGTCTTGCAAGTTGAATAAATTACATGTTTAGTTATTTGCAGTGTTCACATTTACTCCCATGACAGAAGAATAACATACAGAATTATGAAGACAGGCTGTCCTATGAAGACCAGCTAAAAGAAATTAGATTGTTCAGTCTGGAGAACAGAAGGCTTCAACAGCTTACAGTACCTAAAGCGGGCTACAAGAAAGATGGAGAGGGGTTTTTTACAAGGGTATGTAGTGATAGGACAAGAGGAATGGCTTCAAACTGACAGAGCAGTACATTTAGACTGCATATAAGAAAGAAATTCTTTGTTATATGAGTGGTGAGGCACTGGCACAGGTTGCCCAGCAAAGTTGTGGATGCCCCATCCCTGGAACTGTTCAAGGCCAGGCTGTGTGTGTCTCTCAGCAACCTGACCTAGTGCAAGGTGTCCCTGCCCATGCCTGGCCAGGGGGTTGGAACTGCATGATCTTTAACATGATTTCCAGCCCAAGGCAGTCTTTGATTCGATGATCTTGAGAGGCTGAAACCTGTCTTTTAGGGATAATTCAATTGAAAAGTTCAAGAGACACATCCAGAAACTGATGTATCAAACCTAAAATTAAAAGTGCCTTTTATGTTGCTATATAAAAAGGCCTAAGAAATTTAGTCAATTTCTTTGCCGATCCCTTCAAAAGTAATGGATCTCTCCCTCTGCTATCCTAAATAACAAAAACAACTCTTTATTGATCTGAAATACAAGAAACCCTAGGTTACTCAACGTTCCATTCTGTTTTCATTTTGGTCTGACTTCTTACAGGAAATCACACAAAGCTGGAAGAACATCATAATCGTGGTAAAAAAAAATAGAATAAATGTAACACTTTATTGTGTGTGTATTTATTTAAGAGTGGCAAACCAGGTAATTTTCTTTTAAATTAATGAAAACTGTTATGCGTGAGAAATGCTTAATTGCTTTACCAAAACTTTTCTGAGAACAGGGGTTTACTATTGCAGCTTGAAAACTATATAGGTATTGCAGCTGGAGCTTCTGAGGGTCAGAGTTCTGACAAAGAAACTTACAGACCGCACTTCTCTGAATAGATAGATCATAACTGATATGAAATTGTCAGGATTTCACCCCAGCCAGCAGCTAAGCCCCAGCAGCTGCTCACTCACTCCCCCACCAGAGGGACTGGGGAGAGAATCAGAAAAGTAAAAGCCAGAAAACTTATGGGTTGAGATAAAAAGAGTTTCATAGCAAAAGCCAGACATGTAGGCAAAGCAAAACAAGGAATTCTTTCACTAATTCCCGTGGCAGGCAGGTGTTCAGCCATCTCCAGGGGAGCAGGGCCCTATCAGCTATAATAGTGACTTGGGCAGACAAACATCATCACTCCAAATGTCCCTCCCCTTCCTCCTTCTGCTCCCCACTTTGTTTACTGAGCAGGATGTCACATGGTTTGGAATACCTCTTTGGTC
This sequence comes from Aleadryas rufinucha, assembly GCA_013397815.1. NCBI lineage: Eukaryota > Metazoa > Chordata > Aves > Passeriformes > Aleadryas > Aleadryas rufinucha. The sequence goes on along the minus strand of VZTH01008194.1, from coordinate 76,249 downwards.
AGTTGGGGTCACCTGTCCCAGCTGTGTCTCCTCCCAACCTCCCAGGCACCCTCAACTTCCTCACCAGTGTAGAAGTACAAAAAGCAGAAAAGGCCTTGGCTCTGTGTAAGCCCTGCTCAGCAACAACAAAAACATCTCTGTGTTATCAACCCCACGTTCAGCGCAAATCCAAAACACAGCCCTACAGTAGTCACTGTGAAGAAATTAACTCTACCCCAGCCAAAACCAGCCCAGAAACACAATGTTTCATAAGGTGTTCTGCATGACCCAGAAAATACATCTTTTCACATATTTTTTTCATGTCTTTCTGGGAACTCTTTACAAGATTCAAGCGTTGAACTTCTTATCCTTCAGATTTTATGCTGTAACTCAACAACTTCTCCCCTTACAATTCAAAGCCTATAAAAGAGTTAGGTAATAAATTCTCTAGAATGGAAAAGAAATTAGGGACTTAATAAGGTATGCCATTCTGTTTTCAACATTTTTATCATTTCACAGTGTCTGATTTCTCATTAACAGCCAAATATAGGTTATAGAAGACTATATCTCACAGAGGAGGAAAATGTTTCAGCTCTCCGACTAGAAAAAAACTTCAGGCACTCAGAGGTGGCGCTGAAAATTAAAATGTGTAGTTTTCAAACGGGAATGAAGAAAGATAAATTTAGGGATGAGAAAATAAATCACACTGCAGACTCTGAGGAGAGTGTTTTTAATTGCCATTTTATGAAAGCAAACTACTGTCACTAAACAGCTTGCAGAAAACAACAGACAGGAGGTGAAATCAAATAATAGAGACAGGAGTGCTGAGATAATCACAGAAACCTATGACATAGGAATACTTTGAAAGAGGGGAGAGGTAAATTAGAAGGGCAGCTTTGGGAAAAATGAGTACTTCTCATTCATACACTTACCTACTTGATCATGTAGAAAATTAGAAGTATAGAATGAGTTCTCCAGGCTTTTGCTTTTAGCAAAGTCCGTCAGGTTCTAAAGAGCTTTGTCACTGCTAACAATATTATAACACTCCATCTAATCCTGATGTCCTACTGAGATGGGCCAGGACAGAGTGAGGAAGGGGATAAAAGGACCTACACACAACTGAGGCAGGAACACTGGGGCTCTGCCTGCCTGGTAGCAACGCCAGTGGAGATGGGAGAAACTGTGTGGAGAAGGCTGAGCAGGGTCAGACAGATGAAAGATAAAGGGAATATTTTTTTTCCCCTTAGGGTAGTTGGAGCAGAGCTGACTCCTTCCTGGTAAGGTTTCCAGTCCTCACAGGATAAAGTCCTGAACCGAGGTCTTACCTCATGGTTGAGCTTGCTCCAGGCAGTGGTCAGACTGGAGACTTCCCAAGGTCCTGATTTATCCAGTGGCACCGTATAGTGGGCCATACACTAGCAGGGACCAGGACTGAGAAACATGTACTTTGTGCTTCATAAGGAAAGATCTAAAGGACTCTCAACTACTTACTTAGAAGTAGTATCAAGTGTGGCAGTTTCCAGAAACAAAAGAAATTCTTGTTTGCCGTACTTCCAATTGTACAGTAAATTTCTCTGTCATCAACCAGCTTTCATTGCAAATGCAGCAGGGAAACAGAATATGATTTTTCCTATCCATCCCCTAGGATAACTCAGTGAGCCTGTGCTGTGCATGTGAAAGGAATCACATGGTACCTATAATGTCATGAAGTGTCTTGGAGCACTGCGAAGAAGGTAGTGTGGTGTAGGAGATTGGTACTCTGAAAATCTGCATTCTGTTTCAACATCTGTCTTTGATGAGTTTATACATCTGCAGAAGGAAGACCATCTCTGTAGAATGAAGTATGCTTCAAACAGGCTCATTATTCACTTCTGTAACTTACTTCTTTGCATGAAGTAACATCTTTGCATGAAGTGGCTTGATTTTCTTTGTGTGGCACAGGTACATAGAAGAAGGTAAATGTCTTGTCTGTGAAGTTGACAAGGCAGTAAGTGACCCCATCTAGATTTTAATGGCTGCAGAAATGTCTCCATAAAATTGGCAATAACTACTAGCAAACAACCACAGCATCCAGTCCTGAATAAAACTCCACTAATAGAAGTCAGATATCATAAAATGGCAGTGAAAAGTAAGCAAATACTTCCAACAGTTCAAAGACAGAATATAGAAGCTTTTTCTCCAAGTCATCATGATTATAAAAAGATGTTGTTATATGAGACATTATTTTAGCTGTCATTCCAGTGACTTGTACATCACTGTGTTTAATACAATTCAGTCAAAGTGTTCAGAGGATTTATGTGCATTATTATTAAAGAGTGCAAGTTCAGCAGCAGCAGGTGTGACATACCTTTTATTAATCAAATATAAAATGAATTGCTTACTAAAATACAAAGTTTTAATTGATTCATTTCTTACAAAAAACAACAAAAGACAAAGACAGAGAAAAGTATTTATTTTACATATTATACTATCGGAGAGTCAGACAAACCTACCTCTGAAGGCTTAAAATATTTGAATTTAGAAATCCTGGAATGAAAGGCTTTAAAATGTTAACTATAACAGAATTTCAGTATTCCACTAATGTGCTGATCTGAACAACATCTTCCATTCTTTACCCATTTCTTAGTCATTCGTAGTTTTCCATTTCTTACTTCTGTAATCTCAGCCAAAAGAAGCAGTGGCTCCACTCTCTCTTTACATCACTAATGTATTATACGTTCTTTCTACCCTAGTCATTCACCTTCAACCCTAACTCAAGGAGAAGAATGTGATGAAACACTGGGAGTTCAGAGCTCCAGAGGGAAACATCAATACAATATTTGGATATGTTCTGAGTAAGTCTTTTCCTACTTATGCTGCATTAGTGCTTAGAACAGAGGGAATCAGGATTATACACATAGTTTACTGTGTCTTTCCTTTAAGCAAGCCATCACAGCGCATTGGTTTTTCCTCTACTTAAAATACAGACCAAGGGAAGGAGTGGATTTGGAATACGTCACTCACAAGTTTCCAGGGTTTCACAACAGGTTTCCAGTTATTTCTACTGGTAGACAAGATACACACAAATAGATAAGAAAAATCTGTAGCAAACTAAGGGCTTGGTAGTAAGATTAGACTGTACTTAACTGAGGTATTTGAATGGCAGTGACTAAGATCTGTAGTCTCCTTCCTTGATTTAAAATTGGGAACCAGAAAAGGTCGTAAAGAAGAAGCTTTAAAAAACTCTCTTCTTTAGGTAACTCTTTGTAAATGTGACTGGATAGAGTAACAGGGAAGCAAAGAGAGAAGAAAGACACCAAGAGGATTGGCAGTTGTTGAGGCAGGAGTCAGTCCATCATTAAGATGGAAGCAGCAGCAGCAGCAACAGCAGCAACTGAGATAAGTCTGGGAGTGAGCATAGATCAAGCATCAAAGGGTGGCTCTCAAGCCCAGGGACACCCGAGCAGCAGACCAGAGCCCTGTCAGGACTTGGAAGCCCTTGAAAGCCAGTCAGGTTGGGAGGGGGGCTGCCAGGAGCTTTGTGGGAGATTTAAATGGCTGCAGGGAGTGAGAGAGACACAGGCAGTAACAAAAAGGGCAGGCAAACAGGACATGGCATGTCAGAGGATGTGGTGAGGCAGTTTGCACAGCAGTTCACTCAGGCAGGGCGTGTGGGAGGGTGCATTCATCTTCACAGCTCCTGAGGTGAACTCACATGGTTGTTTTCTTCTGCCAACTGGGACAGACCCAGCGATGGTTTCCATGTGGTCAAAAGCTGTCTCTAGAAACAGTGTGATGACCCACACAGAGCACTGTCAGAATCATGGAGCTGTCCAGGTCTCTGTCTGCAGGGAGTGCTTGAGCCCGGCCTTGGTACCGGAGAGCAGCAGAGATGACACCCATGTGTGGCGTGATCAGGTGGATGATGTGCTCAGGATGGTGGCAGAGGTTAAAGAGGAAGAGGAGAGGGTGAAGAGTATCAGAGAACGTGAGAGAAACCAACCAGTGCAGACCCCTCCATCCCTGAGAGAAATGCAGAGATGGAGGCTCAGGAACAGTCAGAAGAACCTGAAGTTTGTGTCATCAGGAAGAAGTAAGGGACATAAAAGATGGGTGGGAATGGAAGCTCAGGGAGGTCACTGCTCAGGGAGGTAAGAGAACCCCTCCATTGCCTTCCCAAGTGCCCTCACAGAATAGTAGGTATGAGGACCTGGAACTCAAGGGTCAGCCAAATGATAGCGGAGATAGTGAAGGTCTATCTATGTGAAATGGGAGATGCACTAGAAGCCAAATGCAGGAAGCAGGATCTTACAGGCTTGATGTCTCTCACTTGCAGTTGCATCAAAAACGCAAAGACCTCAGACACACATTATTCAAGATCCTGGGAAAAAAATTATTTCCAAAACCAAAGTTCATTAACTGAAGATGACAGAGAATAAGCAGTTCAATCATTCAGCAAGTCTTTGTGACCATGGACCAAACTTGATAAATCAGGAATTAAAGTGAAAACTACCAGGTGGAAATGAAGTTGGGTGTTCCTGGGGAGGAAGTACATCCGAAGAAGGGAATAACATTTCTCTCAGCAGTCAAGAAGATGAACAACAGTTTGAGCATCATCATCAATCTGGACTTGCCAGGCATGGTTCAACTGATTAGAATTTTTCGTCTTTGTAGCTCTTCCAACAATCGTACTCAGTAACATTATGGGATCAAAAGTTTTGGAGTTTTAGAATTAAAAAGCCTGTTAGAGAAATGAATGAAGTTCTCTTAAAGCTGGAATGGTTTAAGCAAATGGTTTAAGCCAAAGAAAGGGAATGTGGGAATTCAGGGAGTAAAAGTCCCAAGCATCACAAATACTGAAGCATAAGCTGTCATACTTAAAAAAAAAAAAGAAAAAAAAGGAGGAATGTTGAAAGGAATGGGTTAAAGGTAGAAAACTGGTAGGAATATTGAAAATATGCTGTAGTGACCTTGCAGCTGGAAACAACCCTCGATAAACCTGTGTGAAGAGCAGACTGGTGATTCTCTAGCAAGGACCGAGTTTAACGGTGTCTGCATCTCTGCTTGTGCGTCCCTTCCCAGCTGCTGCTTTGGGGATCCCCCAGTTATCAAGGTAACAGAAATAAGTTTTGTCTTTGTGTTTCAGCCATGGGTTTGTGGTTCTCTGGGCTGCCTGCCTGTGCCAACTCAAAATCACCAGAGAAGAAAAGCTCTGTTATTCATACTGCTCTTCAAACCAAATCTCTGATCTTTTTCGAGTTTGTTCTGGCACAGACCTGCTTATGGATGTTCACTAGTTGCTAAAATGAGGACTGATACTCTAAAGGAATGTTTCAAGATTATGAGGTGGTAATTATTGCTACATCTTCTCTGGCTTTACAAAGAAGAACCTCTAAGTGTCTTATGAGTAATGTAATGTAGGTTCAAACTGATTATTAAAACCTAATTGGTCCTCTAAGGCCACCAAGAACAGAGGAAAAACACTGCCTCTGATACTGGAAGACAGGTATTAGTGCAGAATGTTGAGACACATTTTACTGTGACAATTTGGTTTTACTATTGCAAACAAATCTTTTTTTGATACGTTTTATGTTTTGTGTTTACTAGTTCAATACCTGCCTTTCTAAAGCTGGCTTATCTCCTGAGGTATTTAACAGGCTAGGTCCTTACAAGGTGGGATAAAAATTCCTGAAAAAAGTCCCTAGATACTGCACCTATTTAGACAGTAGTTTCTTTCTTGACTCAGAATGAGCATACTTTTTTGAGGCACTGTTTATTTTTTTGCCAAACCAGATTTTATTTATTTTTATTCTTCAAGAAATTAAACTTTTCCCATTAATACAAACAGACTGATTTCGGGGGTGGGTTTTGGGTTGTTTTTTTGGTTGTGGTTTAGGTTTTTTTCCTGTTGCTATTTATAGAATTACCTTTTACAGATGGTTATCATGGGGAGTTTTCAATGGTGCGATATCAGGAAAACTTTCGACTGATAACAACTTTTAAAAGATTTTTATTGGCCATGCCATTGAGGCCATTGAAGTTGATACTAAAGTTTATTGGTGGTATTATACTGGTGGAAACGATGGAAGCTTGTCCAAAGTTTCCTATGTTTTTTGTGTGCTTTATAGCACTGATGTTTAGATGCACTGAAAGGTCATCATCATCGTGAATTTTGTTTTTTGAACCAGCTTCTTAGACTGAACTCATTTTCACATCTTGTATCTTTCAGTTTGGTTTGGGTTTGGTTTTTTGGGTTTGGTTTGGTTTATTTTGTTTTTTCCAAGCACTATTTTTATTTGTGTAATGGCCACAGGTACCTTCAGGCTGTAGGTCTCGGTATACTATGGAGACTTCAGCTTCTGTGCTGACATTTGACCAGAATAGTTTCCTCTTTTGTTTTCTCAATTTTCAAAGTGTTTTCTGATGTGTTTTTCACAAATGGGACTTCTGAATTTAGCAACACACAGATCACAGTTAAATACTAAATATTATATTTTTAAGAATTATTTACTTTAAAAGCTTTGTATCGAATGATTCATCTAAATCCAGGTGCTTTTTCAACTTCCAACAAGTTAAAAAGGTCATCTATTTTGGTTTTTATTATCTCAAGATGAAAGAGAAAGTATATTAGTCCCAGAATACCCATTATAAGTAGTCACAGCTATCAAGTAACTCCACTGATGCTAAGAGGAATTTTGTTATGTCACTCAAGCAGGCAAGTTTAGATGCCTTATTCAAAACAATAAAGATTTGAGGGGCACATTCTCTAATACTTAATTTTAAAACAACTTTGTTAAAAAAAGGGAGACAGGAAAGATAAGGGGATCTTTTTGCTCCATGTGACTTTTTCTGCTGAGATTGTAATAATATTACCTAAAAGCACAGCATGGGATTTGAGACTTTGAAGCCCCATGAGGCTGGCTTGCACTCCTTGAATGATTCAAAGAATATTGATGACTTTTTCATCTCAACAGTATGTTTTAAGGAAGGAAAGCACATAGGTGAAGATTTATCTATATGAATAACTCCTTGCCACAGGGAACACTTTCAGGATATATTTCTCATGGTAAGTTTAAAATTTGCTTATTAGAAGCATCATTCTCTGTTAATATTACACCAAAACAAGTTATAGAACAACTGTTATGGTATATTTTGTTATGTTTTGTTGAAAAAGTTTAGATGTCTTTTTCAAAACAGCAAGGATTTGGGGGGAACATTTTCTAATATTTCATATAAATATTAGCAACTTCCTTTTTGCCAGAATAAACAAACTCAAACATCTGTCAATTGTTTTTTCCCTCAGAAGATCCAGAAGGCTGAATGGCAATTAATATAAAATCTCCCTAGAGTACTCCCTGTGAATGGGACTCACTAAATACAGACCAGCACAAAAATTGTCTTTGAGGACACTATGTGTTAGGTAACAAAGACACTTGGGGTACTGAGGGCCTGGTAATACCATGGACAGAAACTTTTCTTTTCCTGCATTTGCACTCCTGCACAACTTTGCAATTCTGACAAAGAAATAATATCTTGTACTGACTTGTAAATCAGAACAGAGAAGTGATCTATGCTGAAAATAAGCCTTCAGAGAGGGTGTATTATCAGAGGAGGCATTTCATCTCACCATTCACAGAACCACATAAACACAAAATCGGTAAGGTTGGAAGGCATGACGGTGGGTTATCTGGTCCAACCTCTCTGCTCAAGCAGGGTCATCCTAAAGCACATGGCACAAGATTGTGTCCAAATGGTTCTTGAATATCTCCAGTGAGGGAGACTCCACACCCTCTCTGGGCAACCTGTTCCAGTGTGCCATGACTCACACATTAAAGTTCTTCCTCATATTCAGGTGGAACTTCTGTTCAGAAACATCAGTTTCTGCCTGTTGTACCTTGTCCCATTGCTTGGCACCACTGAGAAGAGCCTGGCTCCATCCCCTTGACCTCAGTGCTGGGGAAGGTTATGGAACAGATCATCTGGAGTGTGATCATGCAGCACACACAGGACAACAAAGGGATCTGGCCCAGCCAGCATAGATTTAGGAAAGGCAGGTCTTGCTTCACCAACCTGATCTCCGTTTATGACCAGGTGACCCCCTGGAGGATGAGGGGGAGTCTGTGGATGTGTACTTCAGCAAAGCCTTTGACACTGTCTCTCATGGCATTCTCCTGGAAAAGCTGGCAGCCTGAGACTTAGATAAGTGCACCCTTTAATTGACAAGGATGGTCAATCAAAGGTTGAACTTTATGATCTCAAAAGTCCTTTCCAACCTAAATATTTCTGTGATTCTGTGACACCGTCCTTCTAGATACTCAAAAATACTGATAAGGTCCCCTCTCAGTTGTCTCTTCTTGTGGCTGAACAGGCCCAGCTCTCTCAGCCTTCTCTCATAAGAGGGATGCTCCAGTCCCTTAATCATCTTATTGCTCTCCATTGGACCTGCTCCAGGAGCTCCTTATCTCTCTTGTGCTGAGGTGCCCAGAACTGAACACAGCACTGCAAATGCAGCATTACCAGGGCTGAGTAGAGGGACAGGATCATCTCTCTCTACCTGCTGGCAATGCTCTTCCTAAGGCATCCCAGGATGTCACTGGCCTTCTTGGCCACCAGGGCACTGATGGCTCGTGGAGAGCTTGTGGTTCACCAGCACCCCCAGGTCCTTATCCACAGAGCTGCTTTCCGGCAGATCACCCCCAGCCTGTGCTGGTGCCTGGGGTTGTTCCTTCCCGAAAATGCAGGGCCCTGCATTTGCCTCTGTTGAACCCTCATTTTTGACTGAAGAATGACACCAAGGTCTCTCTCTTCAGCTAGCATAACAATCAGGAACTGAAGTCAGCAAAACTGCATAGATAATCAGCACTTAGCTGAAAATTATTTCATTGTCTTTGATTGCTTTAACTAATATAATTCCTTTTTCTCCCACATGTGNAACATTTTCTAATATTTCATATAAATATTAGCAACTTCCTTTTTGCCAGAATAAACAAACTCAAACATCTGTCAATTGTTTTTTCCCTCAGAAGATCCAGAAGGCTGAATGGCAATTAATATAAAATCTCCCTAGAGTACTCCCTGTGAATGGGACTCACTAAATACAGACCAGCACAAAAATTGTCTTTGAGGACACTATGTGTTAGGTAACAAAGACACTTGGGGTACTGAGGGCCTGGTAATACCATGGACAGAAACTTTTCTTTTCCTGCATTTGCACTCCTGCACAACTTTGCAATTCTGACAAAGAAATAATATCTTGTACTGACTTGTAAATCAGAACAGAGAAGTGATCTATGCTGAAAATAAGCCTTCAGAGAGGGTGTATTATCAGAGGAGGCATTTCATCTCACCATTCACAGAACCACATAAACACAAAATCGGTAAGGTTGGAAGGCATGACGGTGGGTTATCTGGTCCAACCTCTCTGCTCAAGCAGGGTCATCCTAAAGCACATGGCACAAGATTGTGTCCAAATGGTTCTTGAATATCTCCAGTGAGGGAGACTCCACACCCTCTCTGGGCAACCTGTTCCAGTGTGCCATGACTCACACATTAAAGTTCTTCCTCATATTCAGGTGGAACTTCTGTTCAGAAACATCAGTTTCTGCCTGTTGTACCTTGTCCCATTGCTTGGCACCACTGAGAAGAGCCTGGCTCCATCCCCTTGACCTCAGTGCTGGGGAAGGTTATGGAACAGATCATCTGGAGTGTGATCATGCAGCACACACAGGACAACAAAGGGATCTGGCCCAGCCAGCATAGATTTAGGAAAGGCAGGTCTTGCTTCACCAACCTGATCTCTGTTTATGACCAGGTGACCCCCTGGAGGATGAGGGGGAGTCTGTGGATGTGTACTTCAGCAAAGCCTTTGACACTGTCTCTCATGGCATTCTCCTGGAAAAGCTGGCAGCCTGAGACTTAGATAAGTGCACCCTTTAATTGACAAGGATGGTCAATCAAAGGTTGAACTTTATGATCTCAAAAGTCCTTTCCAACCTAAATATTTCTGTGATTCTGTGACACCGTCCTTCTAGATACTCAAAAATACTGATAAGGTCCCCTCTCAGTTGTCTCTTCTTGTGGCTGAACAGGCCCAGCTCTCTCAGCCTTCTCTCATAAGAGGGATGCTCCAGTCCCTTAATCATCTTATTGCTCTCCATTGGACCTGCTCCAGGAGCTCCTTATCTCTCTTGTGCTGAGGTGCCCAGAACTGAACACAGCACTGCAAATGCAGCATTACCAGGGCTGAGTAGAGGGACAGGATCATCTCTCTCTACCTGCTGGCAATGCTCTTCCTAAGGCATCCCAGGATGTCACTGGCCTTCTTGGCCACCAGGGCACTGATGGCTCGTGGAGAGCTTGTGGTTCACCAGCACCCCCAGGTCCTTATCCACAGAGCTGCTTTCCGGCAGATCACCCCCAGCCTGTGCTGGTGCCTGGGGTTGTTCCTTCCCGAAAATGCAGGGCCCTGCATTTGCCTCTGTTGAACCCTCATTTTTGACTGAAGAATGACACCAAGGTCTCTCTCTTCAGCTAGCATAACAATCAGGAACTGAAGTCAGCAAAACTGCATAGATAATCAGCACTTAGCTGAAAATTATTTCATTGTCTTTGATTGCTTTAACTAATATAATTCCTTTTTCTCCCACATGTGGGCTTTCGGTGACAAATATATTTTTAGTGATTTGTAAAATCATTATTTAATGTAATTTCTGATAAATTTGAGAAGGAATTTCCAATTAAAATTGTACCTTAGCAATTAGATTTTTTCAAAGTTGTGTTTTAAAAAACCCTCTAGGTTCTGGATTTTTCACCCATCTACCAGCTCATTTTTTATCTTCCACTGTGTAACCTATTAAATTATCTTCAGTATGGAAGAACTTGAGTACAAACTAGAAGACCAATTTTCTGATTATGTGTTTTTTTTAAGAATGGTGAAAAAGGAATACCTAACCTTTTACAAGACATATTGAAAAAAATTAGTATCTATTCCTTTAGAACTGAGAGTCTCCAAGCTATTATTTTTTCCTCAAGGTCAAGGTTTTTGTTATTCATACCAAAAGTAGTGGGGAAAACAGAAACAGAAAGAAAACAATTCACAGGGCACTTCTATCTATTGTTTGGTTTATGTCACCTGACTGAAAAATATATAATCATAATACTAAAACTAATAATAATACTAATAACAATAACAGCAGCAACAAAAATAATAATAATGATAAATGAAAGCAAATTAAAAAAAATTAAAATTACTCTTATAATTTCAAAAATCAATACAAATATTAAAATCTGTTCTACTTCAAACAATGCAAAATTGCAAAACAATTTCTACTTTCAAGTTTCTACATGGCAGTTAATTTTTTCCTTCTTCAATCAGCTCTTTCATTTAAGCAGTAGTAAGTAAATTTCAGGGAACAGTCTGTAATAAATGGGCAGCAAAGAAAAACAGATATATTAAGATACAGCAGAATTCTACCATCTAGTAACTGATCCCCAAACAAAATATAATGCACAAATATCATTACTGTTGTTTGCATTGAGGATCTTGGTGTTTTAGGCAATTTCACTGAAGTAAAGGCTTTCAGAGAGCACTTTATCTCTAGACCTTATCCACATCAGATAGAACCTCTGAAAACAGTCTATGCATCATGCAAATGTTGTACTTTATTGCTTTCTTTTCACTACAGTATTTTGGAGGTGTGAGGGGGATGGGTGGTGGTGTTGCTATATTTAACAAGTTATCCAAATACCTAATTCCATACTTGCAACTAACTTGATCAAAGTCTCATTTTTTTGTAAGATGCCCCAACTGACCTAAGTTTTGTTACCTAGACCACAACCACCTAAACTTAAGCATAAAACTTGGCAAGCTGAGTGTTTATATCTTGATGTACTTGAGTAAAGAACACTGTAAGGTTTACTAAATTTTTTGTTGATGTAAAGGGTGACACTATGCACCTGTACGTGAAAAAAAAAAGGTTGAGTGATAATTTTGGGAGGTTTTAACATGTCTGTACATTTCCAGCAGCAAGTTGTATTTTTACTCTAGGAAGGAATTAGTCTTTCATTGTCTCAAATTCTGTGGTATGGAAAACATTTATTTCCTTTCTTTTTTTTTTTTTAATCTTCATTAAAAAGGCATTTATGCTCCCAGCAATAGTAAGGAAAAAGAGAAAGAACCAAAGGCAGGACTTATTTGCAGTGTCCTTTTCTGCTCTTTGCCTGTGGAAAGGGTACATTGTATAACAGTGCAGACACTAAATGATAAATTGTTCAGCAAATAAACACTGCCCTCTATGGGAAAAAAGGTCCCTCATCCTCTACAACTTCATGCAAGTTTTTCAAAGTGATGCCATACCTAGTGTCAAAATACTATCCACAGCATGCTTGTAAGAAAAAATGAGCAGTCTTTTAGTGTGAAACTTGTGGCCTCATCTAAAACTATATAGAAATGTTAGTTATGGGATATCAAGAAGCAAAAGATAAAAAGGATAAAGGATTTTCTTTGATTTAAAGGTATGTTCTAACAGAAGATTACACTGCAGCTCCAGCAATATAACTCTCTTATTTCCAGCCACAGAAAAATGGAAATTTTCTGAATGTTAACTTTTCCTGAATCTCAGCAAGACAGTGATTTTATGCTAATTTTTTGTCTTCCCTTTTATCTCCTCTACCCAAAGAAGAAGTTTCTTTATTAATCTACACTGCAATATTTTGTTGTCAGCTCTGATACACTCTTCTCACCAAGAAAAACACAACAGAAAAAGGAAAATATAGCAAGACATAACAAGAGCCAGCAAGCTAACTCCTTGGTTCTCTAGAGGCCATAGGCTATATTTAGCAAGAACCAGAGAATCTGAAATTACCAATCTCCCTGTCTTCTAAACTAGTTTCAGTATGCATTATTTTTCAGTAGAAAGAAAGAAATCATACACTTTTGCCACCCACATTCTATGACAAGACGCATACTTACAGACTCAGGTTGAATCAAGAGAAAATATTTCTTACCACCCTGTAAAATGTGCTTTGGTTTGCAGAAGGCAAGGTCATGGCCTTGCTGTCTCCACCATTCTTGCCTTCAAGCCACCTGAAGCAATAGGGGCAATAGGTCAAAAGAGCATGCCCAGGCCCTGAAATGTCTCAGAGGGAATGTCATGTATTAATGCCATATGGCACCACTGCCCTGTTCACCGGGGAATGTCAGTCAGCAGGAAGCTGAAGGCATACTTGCAAATAACTGTTATATTTTTACTGCCATTCAGGTGATACAGGACTTTTAAAACAAAGTCAGCAAAGTCTGTCCACATATTTCAAGTGTATATCTACATGAATCTTATGGTCTCATATGATGGTTATGAAGCACGATATGTCTAAGAAAGCTGACAGAGAGGATAGGCACAGGCAGACTAACATGAAAGACACTCTGCTTCAGACCTCGTGTCACAGCACTTGTGAGCCCAAATAAGGAGCCCTTCATCCAGTTTTATGTCCCCAGGAAACAGAAAGACACTGCTACACTGAAATGAGGGTTCCTAAGGCAGCCATGGCTGGGAGCACACAACAACAAGGTGGGACTGAAAATTGCAATTGACCTGCATAAGGTAGCTGCTGAAGGATCTAAATATTAACTTCAACTACCTAATACATGGTGAATTACTGAGAAAATTGGCCACACACTTCCTGGAGGTGCAGAACAGAAATATAAGGAGCAAAAGTCACAAGTTATAGCGCAAGAAATGAGGTCCAAATGGATACAAAGAACTAACTCTTCACCAGCAGGGTAAAAAAAGACTGGAGCTGAACATAAATGCTGTGGGATCTCCATCATGGGAGACACTGAAAAACTGAATTGAGGTTCTCTTCAGACTAAATCAGTCCATTACTGTGAATCACCACTGACATTCCTGAAAAATATGGCCCAAGTAGAAAAGGTCTTCCTGAAACTGCACAATTAAAAAAAAATGTGTTTAAAGTAAAAAGGAATTTCCATAAGAAGATGGTATTCCTGAAAAACTACAGCTTCTTTGATCTCCTAGGTTAAATAAAATGGTCTCCTGGTCTCCTTTTCTTAATTGAATACTTTTGCCATTCTTGCTCAAGATGCAAAACCAGTGTTTCAGATAGTTTTCAAATAACACCACTTGGATGTGTTTGCTCCTAATATTACAAAAAGTGTATTTCCATAAGAAAGAGCTTTAAAGTAAGGGCTTATGAGTTTTCCAGATTAATAAAAGATCTTCCAACAGTTTGCTTCTTTCCAAGCATGAATGTTCTCTCACAAGTGTTAGTAGTATTCGTTTTAGCAGCACACAGCTAAAATGCTTCCCATGCTTTCCAAGACGGAAGTGTGTGAACAAGCCATACAGCGCATAAACACTGAATCTGTACAAAAAACACCAGACACACCAAACACATGCTGTAGAAACATCCTGAAGCTAGAAAGACAAAATTCCTTCTGCTCTGGAAACCATGTGTTTGAATTTTCTTTGGTATAATTTTTTATGGCATAAATATTATAAAAATAAAATAAATAAAAACTATAAAAATAAAATATTAAATGAAATGAAATTAATTTTTTTTTTTTTTTAATTAAAAAAAAAAACAGTGCAGCTAGCCAAAATTTTAACATTATGTTCACTCATTTTTTTTCTGGATCTTTGTGACCTAGACATGGGTGTAATGACAGCTGTTAAGGAAATTTTCCTGTTTGGCAGTCACTCTTGCACCACCCGATCTTGGACCAAGGCCCCTTCCCAAATACAGCCTCCACACTCACATAGTCACACCAGATTTCCTTATTGGATTCACTCCAGGTTTCCCATAGCAGAGTCTCAGGCATCTCGACACTTAAAATAATTTTGCCAGAGTGCAGTAACAAACTAACAGCTTGAGCCGGTGCCTCTGAGGAGGGACCCAGAACGAAGGAACCCCTGGGCTTTTATCCCCTCACCAGTCTAAGCGTGGGAAGGTCTGGGATCATCGGCTCCTGCTGTGTCTCAGTGTCCGGTCCCCTGGCTGGGCCACAGGTCCCCGGGCCCTTGTTGTGCCGAGGGTCGGCTCTTCACGGCCTCTTTGCCTGGGCTCCACCAGCCAGAGCTCAACCTGCAGCTCCCACTGCAGCTGCACCCCGAGCTACCTCAGTGAACGTGTTCCTCAACAGCAATCTTTTTTGTTCTTCCCCAAAGGGTGAAACTTTGCATTGCTCATCAACAGAGAGGTTCACATAGAGAAATTAGTAAGGAACTTCCCAAATAAATTAATAAATGACATTATTAGACTGCAGGAGAAAAATCACCATATTACCTGTCTTGCTGCAATTGAACCAGAATTTAGCAGACTGTATAATTTTCTGCTCAATTGGAACAAATTTTAGTTTTCTGATTTATGTCTGAAAGTGTAAGAAAGCTACAAATTTAACGACAAATTTTAGATCCACTGCAATCAGTAAGTCCTCTTGTCTTTTTTATGTCAAATTTTGTATCTCAGTTAAGTCAAGAAAATAGTTTTTTTCTTCATGGATTCCCTCAGTTATTACTTCAGTGATGAGTGATGACACTAAAAAAGACCTCCTATCTCAAGAGTCAGTATCTAACCTAAGGGAGGATTTCTCTGTTAATCCCTTTTGGAAGTGTTCTTCTGGTCCTAGTTAAACTTATGTAGAAAGGACGTGACATAGCATTTGTAGTTGTTGGTGTGTTTTCTTAAGCTCCTCTGTAAGTGACAGTGTTGATCAGTAGGCTGCAGAAGATGTGAAACAGCTGCCAGAGGCCATTCCTGTGAGTTGTGTGGTGGTCTGTCTCTCAGTCTGTTAGTGGATAAACTGTTTCAATACAGGTTTTCCTATTTTAAGATAAATATTGCACAAAAATCTAGTCTAGAAGGAGTATAGAATGGTTAACAATAAAAATACTATCCTGTGTGTTTACATAGCCTTTATATCTAAAAAAATTTGGCTATTCCCTTCACTTCTACTGAGAGCTGCATAGCTATTAAACCCTTATCATGCATCTTTAATGTAGGGGAAATAATTACTTTAGAAATTGTATGGCATCTTTCAGAGGATGTCAAATTGCTAAAGGTTCAGTAAAACATTAAAAGAGTTCTTCCATATTTTTTCAGAATGGATGTAAAACTGTTCATCATAGAGGTTTATAAAGCATTTCAGGAGATTCTTAGAGTTTGCTGTCAATACTTATCACCTCTGAGAACTGCCCCCTGTCTTTACTACTTTGCAATGAGGCAAAAAAGGGGGCAACTTCACATAGAGAGGTTTTAAGTTCCTGTTGCCATGGTAACACTGATGCATGTTAGGAAGCTTTTCTGACTATTTTGGCTTTTTTTTCTATCCCTGCCTTTGCTCAATAGATCTTTAGTGCTCCCATAATTCACCTGACAAAAGATTTTTCCTTTTAATAAAGCCCTGCTGCTATTATTATTGTTGTTGTTATTTTTTTATTGTTGGTGCTGATTTTGTTACCATTTATATTAATATTAATATTATTATCAACTTCAAAATCTTTCCTTGCACAGAGGGAGACATCTTCTATGTCAGCAAATGCTTCATGGTAACTTTTTTCCCCATCTTGGACAGGAGCAACAGGGTCCCAATAAGTTTTAATCCTTACCGTTTTCTTGCAACTATCCTGCATTTTCACGGTTTTTCCTCTTGCATCCATGATGACTTATATATAAGAAAGATTTGGACAAAAAGAAAGACCAGGAGTATCTACACAGTCACAGGCCAGTGCTCGAGAAGGCTTCAGGGCTCAGAGTCAGGTGTTGTAAATCCTGAGGGCAGTTTCCCCAAATAATCCTGACACACCACTTTCACTTTCTGTCTCAATTGCCTCCTGGGTCAGCCAGAGGTGAGAGCTGGTCTGAGCAAGTACAATGACCAGTACTGCTTCACTTTTAGCAACTACAACTATCCCATGGGATAATATGCACATCTTTAACCTGGACCCAGCCAAAACTTAGGCCTTCTGGACTGTAACAACTCACAATCCAGTCAGAGATCTTTAGCACTCAGAACCAAAACCTAAGAACCCCAAATTTAATTTTTTTTAAGCATGCACATTTGAAATACCTCAAGTTTTAGGAATTATATTTTCCACTAAGTGAGTAGAGTTGCACCAACAATGTAACATCTGTAATCTCTCTGTGCATCATTTTTTCCATCTTTAAAACAAAGATCATGCTTCTTCTGCATCCCTGACGTGTGTTGAGATGTCTTGGCAGGCAGTGTCAGAGGAAAGGCAGCAAGACCAAGGCTAATGAGGAGAAGGACCTTTTTCATTTAACAAATTGAAGCAGTTTGAAAATAGCAGATATGCTACTAAACAATTAAGCCTTTATTCAAATCCCTTACAGAATTATTATAATTTCTTAGGAATGCCTATAACTTTTGTTCTTTCCCTTTTTGGCACAATTCTCATCATTGAAATATTGCTGAAGCACAAGGTAGCATACATGTTCATCATTGTTGTAGTATTTTGAAAGTATCTTCATTCTTCTACTCATTGTTTGTTTACAAGCAACCATGGAAACAGAAGTCTCCAATGCCTAATAAAAGTCTTAACCCTAAACACCCTCTGTGAGCCAGCAGTGTGCCTGGGCAGCCAAGAGGCCAGACTGCATCCTGTGGTGCATCAAACACAGCATAGTCAGACAGTCAGAGAGAAGATTATCCTGCTGTATTCAGCACTGGTGTGGCCTGAGCTGAGTGTTGTGTCTGTGCTGGGCCACTCTGTTCGAGAAGGACCTGCTGGTCCTTGATAGTGTCCAGAGGAGGGCACCAAAGCTGATGAAATGGCTGGGTGGTGTGTCCTGTAAGGAGTGGCTGAGAACCCTGCACTGGTCTCATTTGCTGAAAAGGAGGCTGAGGCTGACCTCATTGCTCTCTACAGATTCCTGAGGAAGGGGAGTGGTGAGGGAGGTGGTGAGCTCTTTCCCCTGGGATCCAGTGACAGGGCATGTAGAAATGGATCAAAGCTGCATCAGGGGTGGTTTGTAATCAACATTACTGAAAGGGTGATCAAACACTGGAACAGACTATCCAAAGAGTTGGTAGAAGCCCCATGTCTGTTGGTGTTCAAGAGACATTTGGACAATGCCCTTAATACCATGCTTTAACTTTTGGTTGGCTCTGAAGTGGCTGGACAGTTGCACTGGATGATTCTTGCAGGCCTTTTCCAACATGAATATTCCATTTGTGGTGACTTGACCCTGGATGGATGTCCCAAGCCCACCAAAGCCATGCTATTACTCCCCTCCCCAACTGGACAGGGGAGAGGAAAATGTAACGAAAAGTGCATGAGTTGAGATAAAGACAGAGAGAGATCATTCACCAATTACTGTCCAAGACAAAATAGACTCAGCTTAGGGAAATTAGTTGAATTTATTACTGATCAAAACCAAAGCAGGATAATGAGAAGTAAAACAAATCTCAAAAACACCTCTCTCCCACTCCTCCCTACTTCCCAGGCTTAACTTTATTCACGATTCCCCACCTCCTCCCACCAGCAGAACAGGGAGATGGGGATGGGGCATTACAGTCAGTTCATCTCAGATTGCTTCTGCTGCTACTATTTCTTTGAGGGAAGGACTCCTTTCCCTGCTCCAGTGTGGGGTTGCTACCTACAGTCTTCCATTAACTTCCCAATGTGAGTCCTTCCCATGTGTTACAGTTCTTCATGAACTGCTCCAGTGTGGGTCCCTTTCTATGGATGCAGTCCTTCAGGAACAGGCTGCTCCAGTGTGGGTCCCCCATGGATCACAAGCCCTACCAGTAAGTCTGCTCCAGTGTGGGCTTCCCAGAGGTCAAAGCCTTCTTTCAGGCATCCATTGGGATCTTCCATGGGCTGCAGGTGGATCTTTGCTTCATCATGGACCTCCATGGGCTGCAGGGTCACATTCTGCCTCACCATGGTCTGCAGCACAGGCTGCAGGGGAATCTCAGCTCTGGTGCCTGAAGCACCTCCTCCCTGCCTTCTTCACTGGCCTTGGTGTATGCAGAGCTGTTCTGCCCACATGTTCTCACTATTTTCTTCTGTGGGTGCCATTACTTCTGCAGAGTAGCATATTTTTTTTTTCCTTCTCTAACACATTATCTTAGAGTATCAACCACAGTTACTGATGAACTTGGTCTTGGCCAGCAGTGAGTTCAACTTAGAGCCGGCTGGTATTGACTCTGTGGGACATGAAGGAAGCTTCCAGCAGCTTCCCACAGAAACCATATTTGTAGCCCACTCCCCCACTGCCAGAGTCTTGTCATGAGACATCATTGTCAATANTCCCCTCCCCTCCCCTCTCCTCCTACTGTAACTCTCTTAAGGGTGTGACATGAGTGCAGAATGTATTTGTCTTATATAGCATTGATAACAAATCTGTTCTAGTAACAAACACAGTTTGGTAAATCTGAAAGCAGATCAGATTTTTTAGTACTCAGTGTTCTTCCCAAACTTCCCTACTTGACACACATTTAGGTCCTTTATAGCACAGTTGTCACACTAGGAAAGTTTTATTACACACCTGCATCTATGATCCTAAGACATTCTCAACCACTGAGGAAATTACAGGATCTGCATCTGAAGTTACAGTGCTCCCATTTTATTAGCAAAGATACTTTCTTCTTCTTTTGTGTTTCTAGAAAAGGATATGTAGATACCTTGCTGGCTTTTCAAGACCAAGCAGAAACAGTCCAAGTTAGACAAAAGCATCTATGAAATTTTATTAATAAGTAAAACCTCTCTGTTTCTTTTATGTTATCAGTATCACACCAGAGAAAAATCTGCAAAGCTGCAGCTGAGACCATTCTGCTGCATCACAGAATCAACTCCTAGTGCAAAAACTTACATTTCTTTTAAAGAATGTGCTCACTTTCTTCTTTATACATTTTCACCTGTAATGTTGAATTAGGGAGAAAAGCTATTCATTCTAAAGATTTCTTAATACAGTTAGTCCCAATACAAAGGTAAAGTGCATAGCACAGGAGGGCTATACTCTATCTGAAGCTGAATTGATAAAAAGTTAAGTCAGAAGGAGAATTAGGACTAGAAGGACTAGACAGACTAGAAGGGCTGCTTTTCTCATTCCAGAGTTTAAGTTGTTCAAAGTGATCAGTGAAGAATCATCCTCTTGCTATACAGAATTTTGATATGCTGCTTTGAGATCTGAAGCTCCTTGAAACTAGCTTTTCAGTGATGAACTTTCACTAGAAAAATGCAGACTTGGCTATTGTAAGAAATCTTCTTTGATAAAGGATAATATTATGCCTTCTAACTATAGATTATCTACTCTGGCTAGAGCACTCATTGAGTTGTACAAGAGGTTGCCTATAAGTGGGTTTTTTTAAAAAAATGGTATGTAATCAATTAACTTCTGTTTACAAGACTCTTCCCATCTGCTTCTGTTATATTTATTACAAATCCCTATGGTAAACCATAAACTTCACAACTATCCATTCATTAACAGGTGTTCTAAGAGAAGAGTGTAACTGCACAAGTTACAGCTTCAGTGCTTCCTGCTTCCTTTGCTTAAAATTATTGTGCTTCCTGATTCCTTTGCTTCAAACAATTATGCTTCCTTTCTTCCTGTACTTGAACTTCATATTGCATCATTTTTTATTCTGATGGATATTTTTCTCTTGCCTACATGCTGGAAAATATCTTTCTTAATTATTCTGGGTGACCTTGACGTAGAATTTTATTACCAAATTACTAGATTTACTAAATTAATATTTACTAAATTACTCTAACTTGATTGCCAACCGCTCTTATTCCATTAGAATGTGGAGGAAAGACCTTAAATGGACTTATTTTTCATAGTCATGAATTTTATAATAGCAATTTTTAAAAAATGCACGCATAGAAGGAATATATTTATGAATTTCAACAATCTTCCTAAACAGTTGCCCTACTTTTCACACAGAAGTACTCAAAATGTTTCCACAGATCATGCAAAAGTCCTGTTTAACCACTTGTCAAGGACTTTATTACACTGACAACAAGTTTTACAACACTGCTTAAGAGTTGCCTCAAATCTTCATTTGTGGTATTAGGGAAGAGCTGGTACTCTCAGCAATGGATCCTGACATCTCACTGGTATTTAAAGAGCATTTTAGTGCCACATTTTCAAAAGTGCTTGAAGATATGCAGATAGGCATGGTGTGGGATTTCCACTAGATGAAAACCCACATGTCTTTGAAATCAAGGGGCATGATACACCCACACTCTGCTGGGCTGGAAACCTCTCTAGATATCTCCTTGCCATTGCTGATGTTACAATGCACTTCAATTCTGACTCCCTGACAACTGAAGATGAGCCATTGATCTCAATTTTTTATTTTCCAGTTCTGATTAAATTGTAAAAATTAATCAGGCAAAAATCAAATGTGATGCTTCAGTATATGGTATGTATCCTTTTTCTTATTGCAGGGCCAAGGACCTCAGCCATATGAGAGTGCTTCTATGCTTTTACCACCAGACAGAGTAGGACACAGTTCGTGCCTTGAAGATAATCAAATTAGGCAAACCAGGTGATAATGCTTTAATACTAAGTCTGAAGTAGGATTATAGTTTCATAGAGAAGGAACGGAGAGGCCACAGTATTTTTGCAAGGTGATAGCAGAGATCTGGGACTAATATATCAGTTTCTTCAGAATCTCAGACTAATGCTTTGGCCATAAACAAAAGATAGAGAATATCCAAGGAACAGTCTGCTTTTACTACTACAAAGATTTTTTAAATTTATTTATTTATTTATTTATAAATCTGTTTTGAGATAGCTTCTGTCTTTGATTTACTCAGGTAGTAAGATGAAAGGAGTAAAATTGGGAAGTTGGAAGGCTTGAGCAAAATATCCACCTAGATGTCAGGACTGAATACTCCCTTGCATGTTCTTAAGTGTTAAATTCAGTTATTCTTATCACCTCTAATTCCCAAAGAAGATATCTGAAGAATGCCTTAATGAGATTTTTAGGTGTACTTAAGAAGAATCTAGCCAGATTTGGCTGGATTAACTTTTTTTATTTATAGGACTCTTCAGCACTATCCTGTTCCACTCTAAAAAGCAGAGCTGGGAAGGATTCTTTTAATAGATTTTTCTGACGAAAAATTAAGCACGTAACGGCAATATCATATCTGACTTATTTAATGCGTGGGGGGAGGGAGACAGGAAAAAGGAGCAGAGAGAGAGGAGAGAGAGCAGGAGGAAGAAACAGCAGACAGGGGACAATGTTATCACAGGACCCCAGCTATCTCTTGGTTTAGCAGATGGAGTATTGCGAACTGCAGGGTGTTTGCATGGTTTTTGTGGCAGGCTGGGTGCAATCTTCCAAGCAGCAGCAGCAGCGTGCCTCTGGCAGGAGTTGTGGCTGGGCGCAGGAAGCTGGGATCACGACTGCAGGCA
>VZTH01008194.1:38826-53839 GCA_013397815.1 Aleadryas rufinucha | reverse complement strand
CTCACAAGCACCATGGAAAAACTGTTGGGAAATAGTTCCTGTTTGTTCCTTCAGAATATTTAGTTAACAAAGCAAAAGGACAGTGAAAAAGAGCATTTGAGAAGGGCAGAATGAAAAATAAGCAATCTATATTTATCTGTAGTAAAATGCACTGAAGCATGTCCATAGACACATAAGATCCATCATCAGCTCAGTGCTTCAAACTTGAGGGCGGATGGAGACTAAACTATAAAATTCAGACACTTGCTAAGACCTTATGAAAACAGACCTGTGGTTGCAGCCTTATAGCTGTCTTCTTCACTATTACACAGCTGAAGGCGTAAAAATACACTCAGCTTGGAGCAGAAAAGGGCTACGTGCACTGAAAATCCAATAAAGTTCCCTCCAGCTGTAGTATAAAACAGAGGTTCCTTTAAAGTGAACCTGTCAGTTAATGCCCAGAGCTGGCTTAATAAAGAATTTGCAAAACATAACATCAAGAGCAATCTGTTCTCAACAGCTCTTCAATCATTTAAAAATGTACTCAATATTTCAGAAAAACAACAGCAGTATGCTAGTCTGTGACAATCACTGAGTAAAAATGGCTATAATTAATGAACCTAATTTCACAGTTTGGGGGGTGGGTAAATGCATATGTTACTGGGTGGGTAAATGCATATGCTACCTCACATATGTGAGAATAATATATATCATACCTGAGGCAGAAGAGCCCTGGAGCTAGAGTTTTATACCCTGTCACCTACCTCAAAAGCAAGCCAGCAGAGGACTCTTGACATTTCCAGATGTGACACCTAAGTCACATTAAACTTTTATTCAGCTATTTTTTTTCCAGTTTTAGAAAATTCCATGTTACCTTTATAACACTCACATTAGTAGATCCTAAGATGAATTTGGATCTAGAGTTATTAAAAAGAAGTGTTTTAAGTGTGTCTTTTGGAGTTTTTTGAAGAAAATGTACCATTAGTTTTTATGCAAATTAATAAGGATTACTGGAACTGTTCAGTTCTCAAGAAGGATAGTCATCATTTATCTTCCATTGTTCTAAGAATGGTTGAAATTTGATTTTAAAAAAGCACTAACTTTTTTTTTTTAAATTACAAATATATGTTATGCTTAGTTGCATTCCCATTCAAAACTGAATAAAATCAGAGGAGAAAATTAAACACTGTGAAAAATGAGGTTCACTCTCCTGTTAGAATTTAAAAGTTTAATAAAGGACAATAGGGGACAAAAACAATAAAGCAAAAAAACAGCATGCTGAGTACCTGGCACTGAGCCAAGAGCATGCCTGCTACCTCAGGGACACCCTTTACATACTTTTACTATTGCATCAGTCTAATGCATATTCTTAAATAATTATACATATTCACACATTTTCTCAAACTAGTTTACATGTTCCAGGAACTGTTTAGCATGGCTCCTCCTTGGGTCCACCTTTTTAGAGCATGCGCATTTCTTGGCTGTGGTTTTGGTCAGTTCTTGTTATCACCTCCAGCTTGGGCTCTGGTCTGTGGTTTACATAGATGGTGTTTGCTGATAGCTGGCATGTCCGTAGCAGGGGTCTTCATCCCACGCTCACTGGATGGTATCCAGCCAGGCAGATAGTTCAATTACCACAAGCATAACTATATCAGCTATTTCACTATTGTCTAAGTTTAGTTAATAACAGAAATAAGGCATCATTGTTACAAACTATTTAACAAAGATATTTTAACATTATACGTATAGTATCCATTTTAATATTTGCGAAAAGCCAAAATTATAATATGTATTTATAACAACACTCAGCCATATTAGTATTAGAGCACTGAGCTTACCAGTGCACTTGGCTCTTCCAAACAAAAACCAAAAATTGCCTTAAAATCAACTGCTGATGGGCAGAAGCATCTTTTACAAACAGAAGCCATGGTCCCATCATGAGAGGCATGCAAGTAGGTCACATTGTCTGTGGATATTCAACTGACTTCAAGGAAGCCACATGTGACAGTAACTGCTACAGCATCTGCAATTCTTTGAAATTCAGTACCAAATTTTTATTTGAAAAGACACATATACTGGTTTCATCTTGAAAGGACAGGTCTGTCTGAAAAGATCCACGGAGAAAAATTAGTTTATTTCTTTTGTTGACTTTGCAACAGTAGTGAATTATTAAATGCTGCAGGAAACTGAAAATATTAATTTAAACTACAATTAGGAAGATAAATAAAGAAAGTTATATTTTGCAAATGAAAATAAATTTTTTGGTTGAGAGTCCTTATTTCCCGACTTCTAAGGAAATGTTACCAACAAAACAAAGCAAATAACAAAACCTTAGTTATTTTCTAAACACTTGGAACTGTGCCTTCAAAGGGAGATAAATTATGTTGTCATTAAATTTTAAGGACTATTCCTTAAGGAAGGAAAAGATCTATAGTTCTTTTAGCTGGAGTTTTGCCAATTCTTAATGTGATTACAGTACTAAATGCAGGAGAAAAAATAATTTTAGAGAAATGCAACACATTAAAGTTTATAGGAAACACTAAAAGGATAAGTACAAAAAAGTTTGTTTATTATTTGCACACATATCTGAAATGAATAGTCATCAACATAAGTCTTCCTTTGGAACTAAATAAAGGTTTAATAAATGTGCATATTTGTATTTTTGAAGATGCATTCATGTAGCAAACCTGCATAAGCTGATAAAATAAGTCTTGGGGTTTTGTGAACTCTGAAAAATAAAACAATAAGTGTTTCTTCCAATTAAATGTTGAAGCCTGCTTCAGCACTGATTATTTCTGTCACACACTGGGAAATCATAAAAAATGAAGAAGTGTTAGTTACAAAAGTTCTAGAAAACGAAAATTAAAAGAAGCATAAACTTTAAAGAAACGTTTACTTGTGAAACAAACTTCAGAAATGCCTTAAAGAATCTCAGTTTTCTTTTTAAGCTTTCATTTCATGTTTTTCTGTGAAAAGAATATAAGAAAGTTCAAAGGAAATATATCTTTGTAAATTTAGAGTGAGTTAAGTTCTTGCATACGACACTCACATTTATGTTGGTATATTTTATGCATAGAGCTGGGAAAGATATACAAACAAGCATATAGAAGAAACAAGTATCAACACCCATAGGGCACAGTAATTGCTGTATCACTGAAACTGTAGTAAAATGGCTCAAATGGCAAGAAGGAGACCAGTCATGTGTTTCCTGTAAATATACTGAAGTGCCTACTGCTTAAAAAATTTTTTTTAAAAGTCTGGAGAAGAGGGAAGAAAGGTAGATTTCAGAACGAGGACATGTAAAAAAAACCTATAAAAGGTCTAAAGATCATGGAAAGTTCAGGAGAACTAAGAAAATCAAGGCTGGAAGATGAAAAAAGTACAATAAATATTTTCATGTCCTTTAGAGCAGAAAGGACAGAATTTAATAAAAATGGATGTGTGATGGTTCAATATAAATTGAATACAGTTGTGCAAAAATGACTCACAAAACCTCTGTAATACAATAAAAAATTAATACAGAATCTAATTGCCATTTTAAAAATATATCCAATATCAGGGGCAGAATTACTTGCACAATTCATAACAGCTATATAATCTGACATTTTTCTATTCATTTTTTTCATGCAGAGCATTATCTCCATTTTAAAGGTGAGATGTTGTCGTGGTCTGACACTGGCCCAACTCCAGGCTCCCATGAGAGCTGCTCACTCACCTTCCCCTGCCACAGCCGGGCACAGAAAGGAAAAGGAAAAAAATTAACAAACGCTTCATGAGTGAGATAAGGACCAGGAGAAAACACTTCAAGGGCGAAACAGGCTCAACTTAAGTTGTGAAGTGAGTTTTATTACAAACAGAATCAGAGGAGGGTAATGAGAAGTAAAATAAGCCCTTAGAACACCTTCCCCCCCCAGGCCCTCCCTCCTTCCCACCGATAACACAGAGAGACAGGGTATGGGGGTTTGGTCAGTCCATCACCAAGATTTCCTTCCACTGCTCCAGAAGAGTCCTTCCCTGTGAGGCCGTGGGGTCCCTCCCATGGGAGACAGTTCCCCATGAACTTCCCTGGCATGGGTCCACTCTCACAAGCAGCAGCCAAACCGCACCTGCTGCAGCGTGAGTCCCTCCCACAGGCACACAGTCCTCGCAAAACTGCTGTGGCATGGCTCTCTTGCCACGGGGTGCAGTCCTCCAAGGACAGGCTGCTCCAGCCTGGAAGCAAGGGCCCTCTCTCTCCACCGGGTCTCCCACTGGATCACAGCCTCCTCCAGGTATCCACCCGCTCCGGCACAGGCACCTTCCCCACAGGCTGAAGGTGGACCTCTGCATCCCACGTGGATCCCCATGGGCTGCAGGGGCACAGCTGCTTCACCATGGTCTTCACCACGGCCTGCAGAGGAATCTCAGCTCCAGCGTATGGAGCACCTCTTCCCCCTTCTTCTCCACTGACCTTGGTGTCTCCATGTTTCCAGTTTGTCATGAAAGCTAATTCACAAACTCAGGCTTTTACAGTATTATTTTTAGGGAATTTGTTATTACTAACTCACTCCAATGTTCAACTCACATGTTCATATCCCACCAGAGCATAGTTGTTACAGTACATTGTGGATAAAAGTGGTCATAGCCAATGATGATGGACTACAGTTCTATCCAGCTTCAGGCAAACAAGTAAGAAACAATTTCTATGCTGTAAATTTATTGCTTCCAGACTTTTGAGGAAACAGACATGCATTTCAGCAGGGTGGTTTTTGCCTGTTACTTTCCACACATCTGTCTGTTCTCTGCAGCAAACCAAGCAAAAGCATGGAAGAACCTTGCACCTTAGCATCTTTTTCTCCTCCATTCATAGTTTTTCTTAATTCTTCCTAAGACTTATAATACTGTTTCTCTGTGTCTCTCCCCAGAGGAAATTTAGAAGTTTTTGAGTGGTGCTGCAAAGGCAGAATGTGCGACTTTGCTCCAACAATACTGTCTTCAATGTGTAAGACAACAGGAATTATCATTCCTAACATTTCTTTCCACAGATTATTGCTAGTCTTTTGGAGACATTCAATTATATCAATTGGATCCCAAAGCAATCCCCAGCCTAGGCCTCTTTCAGGATTACTGTGCAGTCCCTTTTTAGTCACCTAAAAAGTGCATGATATGCTATGCTTGAATTACACTTACCAGAAAGGAGCCTGAAGAAGAGACAGGCTGATACAAAGAAAAGTACTTGAACTTTTATGAACATATTTCAATACAAAACCTGAGTTTGAGTCCTCAGGCATGGTGGAAAATGTGCTTTTTAGATAGTGATTACATAAATCTGGGTAAAACTTTTAGCTATGTAAAAGCCACTCTCCAACTGGAGACACAACACATGCGCACACAGGGATATGTAGAAAATGCTCCTTCACGCTTATAAATTGCACCTTTGATGACCAACATCAAAAATGCAATATTCTCCTGTATGGACCAGCTCAGCAAATAAGGCCCCCATGTGCTTGCCTCCACGATCCTACTGTTTTTGTGTGCAACTTTCTTTCAAAGGGATCCCTTTTAATTCTACCAGTGATATTATTGCAGCACATTTTATCATTCAGACTCTCTTAAACTCCGAATCAAAAAGGTAGCGAAAAGATTAGTAAACACATAACACTTTAAACATCTCAGTGGCAGCCTGCCTAGTGATTTTTTTCTATTGCAGTGAATGGCATGAAATATGTAAAATTTGTTAGAGCTCTAATAAGAAGGTTTTTATTCCAGCAAAAGGGAATGTAACCAGGAGCTGCCTGCTGGCCATACACACTGGGAAGCTCTTTCTGTTGTGGGCCCAGCTCCCCTTTCCCTACGTTTCTCACAAGCTGTCACACATTAGCCCTACCCTGAAAGTAACTCTGATGTCTAAAAAAAGTGGAATCATAATTGTCTTTTATCTGGGCACTAAAGTAGTTGGATAGGGTTTTTGAAGTGCCTGGGACACATCACTCTGCGTATATCACCAGCATAGTAGCAGGGTAGTTGCAAATGGGTAGGAGAAAAGAGCAGGAAAAAATAAATAAATGAAAAATTCTGATGGACTTTTATATTCCCTGTCTTGTCTTCTGGAGTGGCATTCAGTTTAGTCTGTGACTTCTCTTTTAATCTGTCAGGGTAGATCTTGTGACAGGTCAGGAAAAAAACCCCAATGATATTTTCTGTTTCCTCTGAGCCAGGCTGGAGCAGTAAGACAGTGTTATAATGTTCCTCTGAAGCAAGAACACAACCAGCTATGAATAGGATGCTGAGAAAATTATGCAACATAGATGTGCAATTCCAATCACTTCTGTACTCAGTCAGAAAGCATAGGACTTGTGAACAAATTGATTGCATCTTTCAAAAGCCTGCTCCCTTTGTTATGTGTATTGCTTCAACAAAGAAAGGAACATCTCAACATTGCTATCAACATATACATATTAACAGAGGATTTTTAAAAAATATTTGTCTGGTGAAAGTGCATTCTTGTCACTTTGGGTATCAACTGCACAAGTATCAGATGTGCTCAGTACTTCCAGCAAAATACGTAGGAACATCTTTTGCACTTATATGTAGGTATGGGCTTATCTTGCAGAAAAATACAACCAAAAAATGGCCTGATTTCCCATGGCAAAAGTGGTCTGGTTAGAAAGAAGGGATAAAAGGCATAAAAGAAAAAGTGTTGGATTATTTTCTGCTTTCTTCTGAAAATCTCTATGCTTTCCAAACTCTCCAACAATGAAAAAGCATTTCAGTAACACACTTGGGAAATGCAAAATTATCCTTGGCTAATTGTCTTTTTCTGTGTAATACCTGTTCAAATGTCTTCCTTTTACACACCCTTCTTAAGAGAAATCTGTACAAAATAGATGTCTGTAACTCCAAGTCAGAACAACTGTAACTATGATTTGACAGTTGCAATTCCTATAACTCCAAGACTAGCCTGAGCTTGTATTTCTACTCTTGGCATTTAAATAAGTGACAGAATTTTTTTGCATCAATACCTGAATGAACATCAGACAGTAGCAAAGCCCATCCTGAGGTGTCATAGATGTACCAAATGCATTAGTTAATGTTAGTATTACAGAAAACCTTGCATTAAATACATCCAAATATTAAAAAAACCCCAAACTTCACAAGCCTCAGAAAACCATGAATTCTTTAAACTCTTCAGGTTCAGGGACATGGGCTTTTAAGCCCATGACAGGACGCCTGATCAGAGTTTCCATCATTCATCCAACAGATCAAGAAGGAGGGTCAAGGTAGCAGCTGACAGAAAAATAAGGAAATTCTCAGGGGATTTAATGAGATATAGCTTCCTACAGAAACTTGACAGGATTTCACTAGAGTTTTCTCAAGCACAAGTCACCTTATGAATATTGGAAATATTTTGAAAATTATAACTGGAGAAAACATACTACATTTTGAGTTTTTTCACCCAGTTTTCTTGTTCCAAGATGGGCTCAACTACAGATTGCCTAAGACACTCATAGAAAAAAAGATCAAAGCCACAAGAAATTAAGTTTTTTCTTTTTAAAAGCACCAGATTCTTACTATGTCAAAGTAAAGTGTTAGAATTTTGAATATTTTATATCAAAAATTCATTTCAAGGCACAGAAATCATTATCCAACCAATATTTCTCAAGATTACTGGGACTTGCTTGAATATTGGCTCAAGAGAAGTTTCTTATGAATTGCCCTTTATGGGTTACCTCATGTGAAATGATAGCAATCAGACACCTGGCACATCCCTCAAAGTGTGATGAGGTTTGTTGCTTTGCTAGCTTTAAAAGTTTGCTTCAGAACCCCAGGGAAGCATTCAGATTGTTAGTGAGAATTCATTTGACTCAGATAAAAATCCCCGAAGTGACAATGACCTGTCTCCAGCAAATGCACAGATCCATTCTCTGAAATAATTTCTCTAGATAGGAGGTTACTTTAGTTACATTATGTTATGTAGATCATTGTGTACTTACTGACTTGGAAGAAGGGTGAAGCTTTGCCACTGCAAAGGTCAGCTTTTTGACTTCTTTTTTGCCTTCTCCCTCTCAAATTCTTGCAAAAAGAACAGGATTAGGAGAAGAGGTTAAGGTTGCTGACAACCACTGATCATTTGGAAGGATGATTTCCGCTATGTCCTAGAGCCTCCATGCATTTTTTCCACGGAAGTATTTTGTCACAGCTGTCAAGCTTCTCCTACTTTCCCAAGTAAATCATCTGAACAATTTGTAGAAACTAGCTGCAGCTCCTCACTCAGCAATGCAATATGTGAGGGAAGGTTCTTGAAAAATAGAAAACTAAACTGATGGATTGCTTGATTTGAAAACTGTCAAAGCCCTCTCTGGAGTAGCTCTGCTTGAAGCAGATGAACTTGGCCTGCTGTTGCTCAGCATACTGATTGTTGACGTGGGAGTGTGGGCTAGAGGGTACAAACACAGCGCAAATCTGAGGACAGTCTTGAGCCCAGTCATAATTGGAGAGGATTGTAGCAACTGGTGATTTTAATGTGAACTTCCTAAATTATCATATTTGAAGAGAAGAATTTGGCCTACAAAGACAAACACAGGAGGTAGTGGTATAGCTAGATAGTGATAACTCGACATTGAGAAGGACAAGCCATTCGTCTGATATGCAAAGTTGTAGCTGCTGTACCCAGAGATGATTTGCAGAGGAAGGACCCTGGATTTAGGCAGCTATTAACAGAACAGTGTGGGGTGGCAATGAAGTATCCAGCCCTACTCTTTCAACTGCCTGGAACATGTGAGCTTTCCCAGCCCCTCTTCTGCATCTGTCCTAAAAAATGTGGTCTGTTTTCATAACAGGAAAAAAAAAATCAGCAAGCTGTACAGCTTTTGCTGTTAACAAAAAAAAACCCAAAAACAACACCAAAAACTCAACCAAAAAACAAACAAACAAAAACCCAAAACAAAACCCCCCCAACCAAACAAAACCAAAACAAAAATATCCAAAACAAACCAAGCAAAAATCCACAAACAAACAAACAAACAAACAAACAAAATCTGACCGCATCTCCACAGAACTGAACAGAACTGTTTCTTTGTAACAGATTTTCTTTTGGTGTGCTTGGAAACAAACGCGTAGTACGTCCCTCTCCACTTTCTTAATTCCCTGTCTCACTTGGATGCAATCTGCTTGTCTCAAAACAAGCTACCCATTTTCTCCATGGCCACACAACCCACCTTTCTCTGTCCTTATTCTCCCGAGCTAAACTGCAGCTAATTTGTCTGCCAAAGATGTTTTGGGTCCATCCCCTGCCCTTATGGACGATTGAGGACAATCCCCACCTTGAATTCCTGTACAACATCCAGAGCTATAGCTGGGGATAAAAGAAGAATTAAATATTACAGACAGTTTTGGATTAACGAAATAAAAATTTAAACTAATGATGCTTATCCCCATTTCCAGTTATCATTATTTCTAGAGCTTCTTGATTCACAGCAGGACCTCCACAGTACATTTTGCCAACTAGAAGCAGCAGAAAATATCAGTCAAAAAACAATATGTAAATGCTGTAGCTCCCTATAGTCAATGTTCTATTTTAATAGAATGTTCATCTTCTTTGCATCATTTCATATTTATGACAAAGCTGCTTGTCACTCAAATGAATCCAACCATGCTACATCCTTCATTTTAATTTGGTTTTGGTTTAGGTGAATAGCAAAACAACTGTCTGAGGCTTGCTTTTCTCTGACAGTGGCTGGTAAAAGCAAGAAAAAAGTTAATTTAAAAACATTTATCAAATCTCAACGCTTCACTTAGTTTGACTTTTCTCTGAATGCAGTGACACTTATTTGTATAATTAGTAATGTATGACAGCATTTCTTTCCTGGTTTTCCCCCCTCTCACAGCATCCTATGGCCTCCACACTAAGTTATTTTGAAACTGAACTTTTTTCCTCCTTAAGCAAGGGGGATATCTGAGAACACATTGTCCTATACCAAATCAGAGCAGTGAGATAATATCTCCTGTCCAAAATCCTTTTCTTGCCTTCTTTTTGGTCCAATTTGCTGCTAGTTCTTGCTTGGTAAACTAGTAAATTGAACTCCAGGTTCCACCATTCCACAATTAGCAAACTTCTCTAATTTGGTTTTAAAAACATAAATAGAACCTTTGAATTATGATATTTCAAAAAGAAAATGTCCTGAGTATCATGGCAAGCAACCATGGCAAACCAATCTCACTGTTCTTCAGTTGGGCTACAGGTGATTTATGAGATTTTGTGCTGGCTGAAGACCTAATGGAGCAAATCTTTCTTGCATGAAGTAGGAATTGAAAATGGTGTCTCAATAGCATTTTCCTCAGCTTTGCCTGCAATCCCCGGGAAGCACTTCATTTGGCATTTCTTGAAATTGGGGAATGGGAATTGAATAAAAATAAGGAAAATATATTCCTCCCCTCTGGTGTTTCAGCATCAGCATATAACCATAAAGTCATAGAATCTCTCAAGTTGGAAGGGCCCCACCCATACAGGCTATCAAGTCCAAATCCCTACTCCAGCAGGTCTACCTAACTGGATCACAAGACTATGAGAATCATCCAGATAATCCTTGAAATCTGACAGCTTTGATGCCCTGACCACCTCCATGGGGAACCCTTCTCCAGTGACCAACTACCTTTTCAGTGAAGAACCCTTCCTTGCTGTCAGGTCTGAACTACCTCTGGAGCATCTTCATTTAACTTCCTCATGTGCCATTGCTTTGTTGCATGTGGTGCACTGCAGGACGTAGTTGGCACTTTTGGGTGCCAGGGGACACATGGCACACCTTCTAGCCCTTTCAACAGCTTGCTTTGGATGCATTTTAGTACACTGACATCACCCTTCTTAGATTGTGTGTCCAGCACTGCACACAGCTCACAAGGTGAGGTGGCACCAATGCCAAATAGAGCAGGATCATCACCTCTTTTGACCATCTGGCTGTACTATGTTTGATGCCCCCCAGGATGCATTTGCCCTCTTGGCTGCCTGGGCACACTGCTGGCTCACAGTGAGCCTGCTGCTGACCAGAAACGCCAGAACCCCTAATGAAGGGCTGACCTCCAGCAACTCCTCTCCCATTTCATACTTGCGCCCAGAGTTACTCCATCCCAGGTACAGAATCACAGAACCACAGAATATGCTGAGTGGGAAGGGACCCATTGAGGTCATCAAATCCAACTCCTTGCCTTATGCAGGATAGCCCAGGGATCACATCATGGGCCTGGCAGCATTGTTCAAACTGCTCCAGTGCCAAACACCCCTGGGTGAAAAACTTTTTCCTGATATCCAACCTAAACTTTCCCTGACTCAGCTTCATGTCATTTCCTTGGATCCTGTCACGGGTCACCAAAGAAGACATCAGTGTCTGCCCCTCCTCTTCCCCTCATGAGGAATTCGTGGACTGCAGCGAGGTCTCTCCTCAGTCTCCTCTTCTCCAGGCTGAACAGACCAAGTGACCTCAGTGTTCCTCATATGGCTTCACTTCAAGGCCTTTCACCATCTTCATTGCCCTCCTCTGGACACTCTCTAAGAGCTTAATATCTTCCTTATATTGTGGCACCCAGAACTGCCCCCAGCACCTGAGGTGAGGCCGCCCCAGTGCAGAGCAGAGGGGGACAGTCCCCTCCCTTGCCCAGCTGGTGATGCTGTGCCTGATGCCCCCCAGGACATGGGTGGCCCTCCTGGCTGCCAGGGCACTGCTGACTCATGTTCAACTTGACATTGACCAGAACCCCCACGTCCCTTCCTGTGGTGCTGCTCTCCATCATCTCATTCCCTCGCTTATACACACAACCAGGGTTGTCCTATCCCAGGTGCAGAATCTGGAATTTTGATTTATTAAATTTCATGCCACTGATGATTGCCAATGGTCCAATCTATCTCAATCCCTCTGCTAGGCCTCTCATACCTCAAGAGAGTCAACAGCACATTCCAGATTGGTATCATCATTATAATTGTCATTGGGGTGTTCAGCTCCTGCATCCTGATCATTGATGAAAATATTGAACAGAACCAGTTCTAGGATTAAGCCCTGAGGAACTCCACTGATGACAGGTCAGCAACTACATGTGGTCCCATTCACTCCAACCTTTTCTTTCAATCAGTTCTTCATCCAGCGCATTGGAGACCTGGTCATTTCACAGTTGCACAGTTTGTCCAGAAGGATGTTCTGAGAGACAGCATCAAAAGCCTTACTAAAAGCCAGAAAAATTACAATCACCATCTTCATCAGTGAGGCAGGTGACCTTGTTGTAGAAGGATATCAAAATAGTTAAACAGAACTTACCCCTGGTGAACCTGAGTTGACTGTGCCTGATGGTTGCATTTTCTTTCAGTAGTACCCAGCATGACTGTATTGGTTTGGCACGGCCTGGTTTTGGGTAGCAGGGGCACCACAAAGATGGCTCCTGTGAGGAAGCTGCTGGAAGCTTCCCACCATGTCTGGCAGAGCCAGTGGCTGATGGCTCTGAAGATGGACATGCTGCTGGCCAGAACTGGGCCAATGAGAGAGGTTGGTAACGCCTCTGTGATGACATATTTAAGAAGAAAATCAAAACAAAGTCACAAGGTTTTGGATTCTAGTCAGAGAAGAGGAGGAGGTGAGAACATGTGAGGGAAAACAACATGGAGACACCAAGGTCACTGGTGAAGGAGGGGGAGGAGGTGCTCCCTGTGCCAGAACCGAGATTCCTCTGCAAGCCGTGGTGAAGACGATGGTGAAGCAGCTGTGCCCCTGCAGCCCATGGGTCCACAGAGAACACAGCCCGTGGGGGAGGTGCCCACACCAGAGCGGGTGGATGCCTGGAGGAGGCTATGATCCAGTGGAAGGCTCAGTGGAGAGAGAGGGCCCTTGCTTCCAGGCTGGAGCAGCCTGTCCTTGGAGGACTGCACCCCGTGGGAAGAGACCCACGGCACAGCAGTTTTGGGAGGGCTGTGTGCCCATGGGAGGGACTCACGCTGCAGCAGGTGCGGTTTGGCTACTGCTTGTGAGAGTGGACCCACGCCAGGAAGTTCACGGAGAACTGTCTCCCGTGGGAGGGACCCCACGGCCTCACAGAGAAGGACTCTTCTCCCGGAGCAAGGGAAGGAAATCTCGGTGATGGACTGACCAAACCCCCCTGCTCTACCTCCCTATGTTGTCAGTGGAAAGGAGGGAGGGTCTAGGCAGGGGGAAGGTGTTTTAAGAGCTTAATTTATTTCTCATTACACTCCTCTGATTTTGTTAGTAATAAATTTCACTTAGTAATCAAGGTTGAGCCTGTTTTGCCCTTGAAATATTTCTCCTGTCTCCTTATCTCACCCATGAAGCCTCCGTTAATCCTTTTTCCTCTTTTCCCTCCTTTTGCCCAGCTGTGGTAGGGGAGGGTGAGCAAGCAACTCGTGGGTGCCTGCCATTGGGCCAGTGTCAAACCACAACAATGACCATAATTTTTCCAAGAACCAAGGTTAGACTGACAGGGCTGCAGTCACCCAATGTATTATGGACTAGCTGTTTGCTGGACATTTTGTCCAGAATATTACTGTGAAAGACAGTGTCAAAACCTCCTGAAATTCACAAAACCCCACATCTACTTACTTATTTTAGTCAGCTAGATGGCTGGTCTTTTCTTAAAAGGAAATCAAGCTATTTAAGAAGGATTTTCCCCTTATGAACTCATCCCAGCTATGAAGAGTGACCTAGTTGTCTCTCAAGTGCTTTTCAGTAACTTTCAGAGCAACCTTCTCCATAATTTCACCAGATACTGAAGTGGGACTGGTAGGCCTGTAATTAACAGGGGATTCCTTCTTGCCCTTCTTGAAAACTGGGACAACACATATTAGTTTACTGTCTACAGGGACATCTCCAGACTACCAGACTGTTGAAAAATAATGGAGGCAGGCCCCATGGTGCCATCTGCCATCTCTTTCAGTAGCCTGGGATGAATCTCTTTGGACTCCAGAGGTCTGTGCACATCCAAATAGAGTAGCAAGTCTCAAAAAAGTTCTGGGCTGTCTGTGAGTTTATCATCCTCTCTGAGATCCACAGTCTTTCGGCACAGGGCTTCCGGGGTCCCAGGGCCCATCACAGGTGTCAAAGATAAAGGTGGAGAAGGCATTCCTACTGGTTTGAAAAACAAACCAGTGGGAGACACCAAGTCAGAACAACAATTTAATAGGAAAATTAGAAGTCATAAAAAATAGTGGTTTAAACTGACAGAGTCAGAATACGACCTGACACTCTGTTAGTCAGGGTGGCGGTAGCAGTCCGATAAAATGGTGGCTGCAGTCCTCCTGAAGTGATGGACGTGGTTCTGTTGAAGCAGTGATCCTGTAGAAGGGTCTGATCTTCCTCAGAAGGTCCAGTGGTGGCTATGTAGCTCTTGTCCTCTGTGAATCCAGTGGGAAAAGGCTGCCTGTGGTGTTTGAAATCTCAGATTATATCCAGGATGGAATGCTTGGTTCCTCCCTCTGGGTGGAGCATCTCACAATGGGATGATGAGTCATGCAGCAAGGCATTGATGGGCCCATTAACAGAAGACACTCCGGAGGGAGGAGGCAAGGAAACACTGCCCCACCTGGTTTCAACAGCTTATGAAGATGGTGATAGAATACATACTTTTGGGCACATCTTGCATTGTAACCTAGGACAGCTTTAGATGTCTTTACCTTGTCTACATCCTGATTTGTGAACTGACTGACCTCATGAAGTAACAATGTTATCTCTCTGATCTTCCTTTTGCTATTAATGTATTTTAAAAAGTCTTGTTGTCCTTCACAGTGCTGTCCAGCAGTGATGATCGGAGCTGAAGATGTACCTTATAGAAGTCAACCCAACTGGTGCAATGTCTTGAAGGGACAAGACCTGCATCTGTGGAGGTTAGGAATTCTGTGACCTCTGCAAAGGATAGGAACAGCCCAGAGCAGAGATCTTCCAGAGGTGTTAGGTCTGATCTCCAGATTCTTTCTGACCATCTTCACAGCTACAAACCTTGCATTTAATTTAAAACTTTGAAGTCTCTGGAATACAAGTGTTTACACACACACAAAAAAAAAAAAAAA
>VZTH01008194.1:0-38805 GCA_013397815.1 Aleadryas rufinucha | reverse complement strand
AAAAAAAAAAAAAAAAAAAATCCAATGATTTTATGATTTTCAAGACTCAGAATTTCATGAAAAAATGAAAAACATAGAAATTATTCATTTACTTATTTTCAGGATCAGACTAGTCAGATCAGTAATGATTCCTCCTTAAATGAATGCTCCTTAAGAAGTTTCCTCTGAAATTAACTGCCTCTGTGACCCACACAAAATGTAATTGAGTTGCAATTTATGATCCAATTCCTGTGACTTAAAACTGTTGAGAAAAAAAGAAAAAAGCACAAGTGTGAGTTATATAACTCTTTCTTTTCCAGAATTCAAAATATTCAGTTTGTTCGTAACTAAATGACCAACAAAAAGGCAAAAATAGTTAAAAATCCAGGAAAAAAAAATGACATTAAAAATAAAATTCTTTCAACTAAGTCTTCTCTGTATTCAGTTCTCTATTTCACGAATTTGTATAAGGCATTCATCACTGAATTAAAGCTTTACATGTAATGAACACATTACACAGTAAAATGTAATTTCATACATTAAGGCTGCGATAATCTGAGGGAAATTTTCACATGAGATCCTAAATTTACTCAGAGTAACTCCATTACTTTACCTATTGTGAAGGTTTGAAAAGCAAACCAGTGAGAGACTCCAAGTCAGAAATACAATTTAATAGGAAAAATGAAATAAATGCAATAGTACAAAAGAAAAACCACTGTCAGAGTCAGAATACAACCTGGCACCCTTTTGGTCACGGTGTTGATGGCAGTCCAGATGAAGTGGTCCTGTTGAAGCAGTGATCCTGTAGAAAAAGAGTCTGGTCTTCACCTGAAGGTCCAGCAGTGTAGCTCTTGTCCTCTGGGAATCCCATAGGTAAGGGCTGCCTGTGCTGTTCCAAACCTCTGATTTATATACAGATGGGAACTCTCAGTTCCTCCTCCTGGGTGGAGCATGTCACAACAGGATGGTGGGTCATGAGGCAAGGCATTGATGGGCCCATTAACAGGAGATAGTCCAGAGGCAGTTATCTATGAGTCATGTGGCAGAGTCCTTGATTGCCCATTAACAGAGATAGCTCCCGGAGGGAGTTCTCAAGGATGAGTCATGGTAGCAGATAACAAACACTGCCCCACCTGCTCCAGCAGCCCATGAAGATGGTAATAGAATACATGCCCTTGGTCACATTTTACACTGTAACCTAGGACACCTATAATTACTATTAAATTGACTTCTAGCCACAACGTAATTGATATATACAAAAAAAAGAGGCACTTTTCCACTTAGCAATCTTAGAAATAATTTTACCTATCTCTCAGATACATTTGTGTTTAAATGTCATAAATGGCAAAGTATTCCAATTCTATCCTCAACTTCACACAGCAAACTGAATCAAAATATGTAAGAAATTATCATTTCTGTTTCAAGTTGGACAGGGCAAAAATAGGTGATATTTTTATTTTTAAAAAGATTCTACTTCAGTGTCTACCATCCTCCCTGAAACTGGCCTGTGATACCATTTGCAAACAAATGAACAAGATTTTTATGAAACCTAGGATTTATATAATGGTTACTTTTACCTACTGACACAGGTGGTACAAGATTGCAGAGAGCATCAGAGCACTTCCAAGTGGTGACATTCTACTTTCATCAGCTGTGACAGCACTGACTCCAACAGCCACCAGGTTTCTCCACGTGCAGCAATCCCACAACAGATAATCTGCTTGTTTGGAGTCCGCTGTTTACCTTGAAGACTTCATTGTTCCCTCTTTGCTTCCTTCTGGCTCTAGCATGAGCCAATAACTTCCTCTACAGAAATACTTTCAGAAGTCTTGCATGAATATGATCAGGATTTGTAAAAATACTGCAGTCTTTGTATTCCAGTTTCACTTTCACTTCAGCCATAGTTCTAGGGTTTTCTGCCAAGTCATGTTTGGCTTGCACTTCTGCAGCAAGAATAATATCTGTTCTAAAGCATAAAGTTGGCAAATTTGCAAAGATGTACACCGGGAAATTTGACAAAATTATGATGGTGTTCCTGCTCCTGGTAGAGATATATTTGCATTGTCAAGACTTGCTGGTGAAGATCACTTATTAATTAAGGTAAATTCAAAACTCTGCTTGGTGAATAAGATAGATGGACAGTCTTCAACACA
This sequence comes from Aleadryas rufinucha, assembly GCA_013397815.1. Taxonomy (NCBI): domain Eukaryota; kingdom Metazoa; phylum Chordata; class Aves; order Passeriformes; genus Aleadryas; species Aleadryas rufinucha. Next base: position 36,673 of record VZTH01008194.1, on the reverse strand, counting down.
GAGCTCTACCTGATGGAAGCCTCTGCCTACAAGCATCCCTGAGACCACTCATTCAAAAAGGTGTCTAAGTAAAAAAAGTCTGCATGAGAGACAGTTGTCAAGACTTTTTTGTACCCTGCACAAAGTAAATGGCACTTTTAAGGCATGTTTCATCCCACTCAATGATCACAGTAGGTCAGATTATTCTCATAGATGCAGTTTTTGTACAGCAACTGTAAAGTGAGTTGACGCAGTAACTAAGACCAAGAGAATGGTTTTCCTTCATCGATCAAGGTCTATTACAGTGTCACTGTATAAATGGCCAATAATGGATTTAACTGTAGGGAACAAATCAGGCAAACAGTGTTGGCTGTTAGAGAAGGTCTGTTTTTATCATAATATGAAGTATGTTTTTAAGGACACAAACAAGACCTGGCAGTGTGGACAGGATAAGATCTTCATCTTATGGTGTGACAGCACACATGCTCACACATTTTGATAAGTTTCCTTTTTTCTAGTAATTCATGTTGACCATACTTAACATATTGTATCTAGCTTTGTTGTTTGTTGTCTGGTACACAAAAGAGCCCACAAATTTAGAAAATCATATCTCATCTTCTAAACCATTAACAACCTTGACTACAGACAAAAAATGCTTCCTTCAAAATTTCATTTTTTGAGGCCATCCTGACTTAAAACAAAAAAACAGCCAATGAAATGGACCTGTCCTGGTTGTGGCAGGGATGGAGTTCATTTTCTTCCTAGTAGCAGGTATGGCGCCATGTTTTGGATTCAGCGTGAGAATAATGTTGATAACACACTAATGGTCTGGCAGCTGTTGAGCAGTGCTTACCCTAAGTCAAAGACTGTCCAATGTCTTATGCTCTGCTAATGAACAGATGCATAAGAAGCTGCTAGGAACCACATCCAGGACAGGAGACCTGAGCTGGCCAAAGGGATATTCTACACCATTGGAAGTCATGCCCAGTATGTAAACTGGGGAGAGCTGGCTCGGAAAGCTGGCCAGGGGAGACTGATTGTTACTTGGTCAGCAGGTAGTGATCAATTGTATTTTGCATCACTTGTCTTTCTTAGACTTTATTCCTGTCTTTTTTTTGTTATCTCCCTCTTCATTATTTAGGGGTTTTGTGGGTTTTCTGTGTTTTTTTTAACAGTATTTCAATTACTAAATTATTCTTAACTCACAGATTTTACTTTTTTTGTAATTGTCCTTCCCATTCCACTGTCAGGGGAAGGAGTGAGCAGCTGCCTAGTACTGAATTGCCAGGTGGCATTAAACCATGACAATGTCATCCTAGAAGACATAGGTTTTACATCACAAATGCCAAAGTATCAGAAACAACTACATTAAATGATGCCATATGACAAAAAACATCCAGAAGTTTTTTGCATGGATATGTTGCACTTTCCAACCCCCAGTGCCATTGCATTGCTTATCTGTTCCTTTGTCTAAAAGGAAAAAAATTCAGTATCTTCTTTCTTCCCCATTTGGCTAGATCCAGCAATGGTTTACAAAGAGTCAAAAGCCTCTGCTGCTGCTGCCAGCAAGAGTGTGCTAACAGAACCTCCCAAGAAGGACACCTGCAGGGAATATCTGACCCTGGCATTAGTACCAGGGGACAGTGCAAAAGACACCTGTGTGTGGTGTGAGCAGGTAAACAATCTGCTGTGTCTGGTAGCAGAGCTTAAGAAAGAAGTGGAAAGGCAAAAGAGTATTGGGGAGAGTGAAAGAGAAATAGACTTGTGGAGTTATACCCTTCCTACCCTGAGAGAAGCTGAACAGGAGTCAGAAGAGCCCCATCCATCTTACCATCAGGCAGAAGGAGATCTAGTAGATGGGACACAATGGAAACAGGTCCCTGCTCAGAGAGGTAAAAGAAGCCCTTCCTGACTCCCATCACCTTTCCAGGTGCCCTTACAAAATAGGTACAAGGCCCTAGATCTAGAGGGGTCAGGCAGATGGCACTAGAGAAAATAATCTGTCTGGAGGATCTTCCGGTTGCACTCCATCTGTCAGACAGATCACAGCCTCAGGTATTAAGAAGAAAAGAAGGGTATTTGTAGTAGGTGGGTCCCTTCTGAGGGGAACTGAGGGCCCTGTATGTCAACCAACCCATCTCAGGAAAGTCTGCAGCCTCCATGGGGCCTGAGTATGGGATATTACCAGGAGACTCACTGAGCTAATTCAGCCCTCTGATTATTACCCACTGCTGGTTGTCAAGACTGGCAGTGATGAGGTTGATAAGAAGGGTAATAAAAATGGGCTTCAAGGCTCTGAGCTGATTCGTTGATGGGACAAGAGCACAGGTGGTGTTCTGCTCAATTCCTTCAGTGTAGGGATGAATGACTAAATGAACAGGAAAACCCATGTTATTAGTAAGTGGTTTAAGGACTGGTGCCATCAGCAGAATTTTGGTTTTTCCCCTCTACTCAGCACTTCCCACTGGTGAGGCCACACATTGAGTTCTGTGTCCAGTTCTGGGCCCCCAGTTCAGGAAGAACACTGAGGTGCTGGAGCGAGCCCAGAGAAGGGCAACAAGGCTGGTGAAGGGTCTGAAGCACAAGTCCTGTGACGAACACCTGAGGGAGCTGGGGTTGTTTAGCCTGGAGAAAAGGAGGCTCAGGGGAGACCTCACCAGTCTCTACAACTCCCTGAAAGGAGGGTGTAGCCAGGTGAGGGTTGGTCTCTTCTCCCAGGCTACCAGCCATAGAACAAGAGGACACAAGCTGCACCAGGTGAGGTTTAGACTGTACATTAGGAAGAAGTTCTTCACAGAAGGGGTGACTGGGCACTGGGATGAGCTGCCTGGGGAGGTGGTGGAGTCATTGTGTCCCGAGGATGTTTAAGAAAAGACTGGACATGGCACTCAGTGCCACGGTCTGGTTGACAAGGAGGTGGTTTTAGGTCACAGGTTGGACTCGATGACCTTAAAGATTTTTTCCAACCTAGTTGATTTTGTGATTCCGTGATGTACAGACAAAGAAATAAAGCCATAAATACAAGCATGAGAGACACTTCCCACTAGCTCCTATGGCATTTGTCTGGGGAATTTCACTTTTCTGTCTTGTTGCACAGTAGTTAGATCACTTTCAGTACTTCTAGAAATAAAAGGCAAATCAAATATACATGTTCATGTTACCAGATGAGAAACGGCCTACACCTGGTGAGCTAACGCAATGCTTGTTCTCCAAAACTACTGTCCTGTGGAAAGTTCACAATACTCATTGTGTAAGAAGGAGAACTGGAAGTTCACCAGCCCCAGTGCCCTGCCAACTCAGCAAGGTCACCTGAAACACTGGGGTCCATGACCACCAGGGACCACCAGAGAGACCTCCCAGTACAGAAGAATGCATGCTTAAAGGGGGAGGGGAAATAAGTTATTGATTTTGGGGAAATTATTATCATATGTATGCTTTGTCTGGGACAATCAATAAATATGTATGTGAAATACAGTATATAAACAGAAACTTTCCTGTACTCAGGATGCACAGCTTTGGGAGGAGCTATCCCCTCGTGCATCCAGCGGAATAAATAATGCCTACTTCTTAATGCTACATTGGTGTTAAGGAGTTTTTTATTTTACTGAATTTTTGGTAACATTCAAGGCGTTTAAAATTGTGAAGAACATTGATCTAAGTCTACAAACCTAATTCACAGCACGACAAGTACACAATGCTGCCAGTGGGATATGAAGGGAAAAAGAGAGTTGTTTTGACTTTGAGGACTTAAAATCTTCTTGCTTGTTTTTAGTTACAGATAACAAAAAACCAAACAAACAAACAAACAAAAAACAACAAAAAGAAGTCCAAACAAAGAAAAAAAAACCCAAACAAAAAACCAACCAAACAAACAAATTTGGGTTTTAAAAAAAGCCCCACCTCACTAAATTTGGTGATTATATGGCTGTTATTTATACTTCTTACCTAACTGCAGCATCATGTTATGGATACAATGATCCTAGTCAAGGCCAGAATTTAACTTCAGGCAAGTGAATAAAACATTGCAGTAGGAGATAGTCAGCTATCCTAGAGCATAAACAGTATTCACTGGAGCGAGAGGGATCTGAGGGGAAAAGAAAAACAACCTTAAAAAGAGAATTTAGTACCTGCCTAATCAAAGGCAACAGGAAAACTATCCAATAGCTAGAGTAAAATCTAAACAGTTTTGAGAGTATGGGACTGTAAAACTGAGGAATTTTCACAGAGAAAACATCCGCCCAATACATAAATAAATTCACATTTCAGTCTCAGTCCCTCTTACAGTCTCACATTCACCCTACAATTTTACTGTCTCTTGATCCACCTACTCCATCCAGATTTCTTTTCATTATTATGAGGATGTTTATTTTCTGCTACTGCTGGCTGAGGTGCTCACGTGCCCCATTTTATATTGTACTGTGTCTATGAGTTAGTACAATTAACAGAAAATCATCCTGAATAAAAGGAACATATAACTCAGTTAATTGCTTCACAATACTCACAATACTCAGTTAAATGCTTCACGCTGCCATTTAGAACCAGTCTCTTTCTTTCCATTGTAACAGCATGGAAATAAATAACCAATTTTCATAAATATTGAAAAAAAAAAATCACAGTTTAATTCATAGTCTTGTGAATAATAGCACAGACTCCCTGTGTATAATACACCTTCCCTTGTAAACACCATTCCATTAGTCCACTCATTTAGGTGTGAAATATATCTGGCCTGTGGCATACTTGATACCTGTGGGGAGAAATAGCTAAATCAAATAGGATATAGGAAGAAAGGTTGAAATAGTCTGCTTGGATCAAAATAACAGTTGAGAAGAACAAAAAACAATTCCGGTATTCATTATCTCAGGTTATATCAATCTTAAAAGATTTATGAGCATATCACATTACTCTAGAAAGTGTATTTTCTATGTGTTGTTTATTAATGGACAGAAAAACCGACTGAAAAATTAAAATCTATTTTATCCACATAGGGTTTCATAATCCACTGCATAACCATCACTCAGCAAATACTTCATGAAAAGAAATAATTATTACAATGAAGATTAAGTGTGACTTAAAATTTGCATTCACCTTTTTCTATTCTGATGTAGGTCTGAATTAAACCTGAAATAGGAGTTCTTCAGGAAGATTTTGCCTTCAAATCCCAATTCCACTGTTCTTGCCTTTGCTTTCTTGCTTTCTTCCTTTTTTTTTTTAAATACCTCATCCATTACTGTCTTTCACATGGGCCTCAAAATAAAAAATTCTGCTGTTCAGTGTTAATAAAAATTTTATGATGCCCAGTGACACACGTGGAATATTTGGTAATTAAAATCAGAATATCAGAAGTTCTGCACAAGTTGTTAGTGCTTGCAGCTGTTTAGAAAAAACCCTCCACATCATTACCATTAGTAGGAACATACTCAGACTTAACTATTGCCAGTTTTTTTCCCTGTGTAGTTTTGTACATGCAGTACCTGCTGAACAAAAAGCACACTAGGAATAAATTAAAGAGCTAATCAAAAATACATAGTCAAAACAAGAGAAGTTTTAATCCCATTGAAATCAGAATTAGGTACAGATATTAGGGCGTAATGTAAAAGAAATGAAAATATGTTAAGGGAGCAAAATATATATTTAAGACATGCAGACATCTTTAGAGTAATATTTATAAAACTAAAATTAATGGCTTCATTGAATGCAATTCCATGTTTCATGAAAGAGATGCTGATAACAATCTGTTGTATTTCCTCATTATTGTTATTTCTTCTCTTTCTATATACGAGGGAATTGTTTGTTTGTTTGTGTCTTCACTAAAATATTTTTTTTTACCTTTCAGACTGGTGTCTGAGACAGATTTCTATTCAATTTCCATGTATTTTGCACTGGTATGAGTCTCAGTCTGAATTTTGTCTTAGCAACTGCCTAATCAGTCAGTTTGCAGGCTACTATGTCCACTTTGCCAAGCGCATAATATCTGCATCTAACCTGCTGTGTTTTACAAATAGCAGGTCACTTTCACAACAGCATTTAGTCAAGTTTTTCTTTCACTGATCCAGAATAAAAAAGAATGATGAGAGACATGGAAGGTGGTTGCTAAGCGGTACACCTACTTGCAAGTTTTGGAACCACCATAGCTAAAAGTGCTGATTAAGGAAGGAGTCAACGCAATTTAAGGGCTTGCTTTTCTGAGACTGCATTTTGCCTAATAGAAACTAGACAGGAACGATGACTTAACTTTGCATTTGAATAAATAACGAAGAAGTGAAAAACTCCCTATATTGTATTGTTTATTCTCCAGCCCAGAAACATAACAATTGTTTTTATTATTTCTTCCCCTCTTCTTATGCCTTTTAGCTATCCATAATTTGGGGTTTTTTTTCCCTTTCCTACCACATGATATCTTTTAAGATTTTCTGGTAATCATTACCTTAGATCCAAATGAAAAGCTTCAGAAATAAAGCATAATGACACTGTGGTGCACTTCTTGAAATAAGGGTCATGCATATGGAGCTGCAGATAGTGAAGGTGAGATTCCCACAACCTCGGAAATTTGGGAAACTTTTTACCCTGAAGAGGCCATTGTCAAGCTGTTATTATTCAATAAAAGGTACTTTAGAGAGAAACAAAAAGAGGGTTGTGGCTCCATGCTCCCTTTAGCAGGATTCACCATGATTATGCCTTTTCTACTGCATGACAAATCAGATGCTCTAGGGCTGTGCAGAAGTCTTCATGCATATAAACAGCCAAATTCACAAGGCAGTTTCTCAGAAGATCACTTTCCCCAAATGCAAAATGGAGATAATACTACATTACTTCTCCACAAGAACAAAAACAAACAAATGAACAAAAACAAAAAAAAAACCACTAAAAAACAGAAAACAAAACAAAACAAATCAAACAACACACCAATCCACAATAAAATGTTGAACTGACAGATCCGGCAAAAATGCAGTGAAATTATCACCATAATACTGTTACCAACCATGAACACATCTTCTTTTCACCTAAATGTTTACTTCAATTAAATGTTTATTATAAGTGGATTCTGATTTTTTGTAATTCTTTTTCTGCCATTAAACATAAGATTTTGCTTTTAATACTAAGAGTCATTAATAATTTAAATTTTCTGTGGACAGAATAAGCTATTTCTGCTCTTACAAAGTCTTGGCAATATATTTTGCTTCTGTTTCCATATATGCAGCTTCCGCATGGTGAACCAGCGCTATGAATAATCAATTTCCAAACTCTGCACTGTAGGAATGCTAATTCCTTTCTCTACAGAAGAGATCCTTTAGCAGGCACAAAAACTTCAATATAAACTTTATAATTGCTTCCAAAATACTTATTGTCTTTCCATGTCACCTCATGCAGAATGCACAGATAGTAAGAAAATCCTTAACAGAAGACAATAATGAGCATTAGAAAACAATGAACCATAAGATGTCATAAAATTTACTTATAGTATTCCTGCGTGAAGTCAATTTGTATAATCAAGAACTGGAAAATAAAGCATGTTGGACCCGTCATCACATGGAATTGTCTTCATTAGGTTTTCATCCAGCTTCTCCAAAAACTGTAAAACAGCTGTTAAAAAAAAAAAAAAAACAAAAAAAAAAGGAGAGAGAATTATTTGTTACTTCAAGAAGCCAAAAAACATGTCCCTAAACCTATACAAATCTCTTCTGACAATTTATTGATCCTGGAAAATTGTTAGCTGAAAGTATATTAAACCAGCTTGTCAATCTTTCCTCTCATACTGCCTCTGAGAACAATGCAGAACCTCTGACCACTAACAAGAAACTACAGCTTCCAAAAGGACAGCTACAGGCAAATATCCAGTTTTTAAATCTTTTCCAGTTATCTACAAGATCCAATAATGCTGGTCTGCCATCAGAAAACAGAAAAAGCAAACAAAAATACCTGTCAAATATTGCAAATCCTTGTGGGCTAAGTTCAGAAAATAAACATTTAGACTGTCTCTTAACATCTCTGTGTTTTATTACAGCTTCTCATGTATGCTTGTAGCTACCTTGACTCCCACTGTATACTTTCTGAAAGTTAAAAAAAAACATGTTTAGGGGAAACATAAAAGAAGGGGGAAAGGCAGAACTTGTATTCCAGTGCTAGGAAATCAGCACACATTTGTGCTTAAATAGAAAAGCTTTAGTGCACAATGACTGAGTAGAGTTCCAGTTTAACATGGAATCTGCAGAGGTGCAACAGGAGCCAATTCCTTACGCGTACCTGGCTTTGGATCCATGCCCCAGCCAGGCTCTGCTGCCCAAAGGTGGCCTCTGAGCACTCATGTCCATGACCAATTGTTACAAGACAACACTGCAACATGCCTCATTCCCAAGGGCAACTTCACTTCTATACAGAAAGTCTTTCTGTCCTGTCATTCTTGTGTCCAGTCAGTTCAACCCCTTCTGCAGACAAACTTTCTTGCCCTCCATGCCCAGGTCATTCCCCGCNGATAGAGGGTTCTAGAAACCAGGGAGGAGACATGTTCAAGGGAACACCTAGTAGGCGGTGGCATCACAGCCTTATCTCCTCCTCTGATTCGCCCTCAGAGGTGGAGTCTCGGGCGGGGAAATCAACCCACTTGTCATTCACCTGGAAAGTGGGTTGGGCCACCGCCACACCCGCTCACAAATTATCAATGCTGAGAAGCTACAATTTGAATTTCGTTTTGACCAGGTGCTACATATTCCAGGAAACAAATAATGATGAGTTTAATTATATTGCAAATATTTCATTGTATATATGGAAAGTGCAGGAGAAGACAAGGAAGCAGAAGAAAAGGAGGCAAGATAAAAATATTCAAATGTAGTAATTTTATGTTCTGAAGGAATGACTAGTAAGTTTGTTCGCAGCATCACAATGTTTTCTGTTGCTGCTTAGAAAACTTCAGTATCCAGTCACCAAGCTCATTCAGTCTCTTTCTCTCTCCATTTTTATTGCATAAAGAAACTGAAGGTACTTTTGATCTCCCTTTTAAAAAGAATTTAAGTGTCTCCAGGGGTGTTACTCTCTCTAATTAACCTGACCACATTTATTCAAAAGACATGCTAAATTTATCATGGTTGTATTAGAGACCAGTATTTTCCCCCATTATTATCTAAACACTTCATATTTTGCACAAAATTCATGTCAATGTTCACAAGGTTGGAATAATTAGAGATATATTCTCTTTCTCATACATTGCTTTGGCAAGCTGAATTAAACAAGCCACACTATGTCCAATACAATGTTCATCATAAATGTAGATAAAAATAAGAAAAGGTACACTATGAATCTTCCTGTTCTACAGTTAGAGGGACTATACATAAATGAACAGGAAATATAAATAGAAATTTGCTCATTGTTGGGAGTAAATTAAATCCTCTGGGAAATATACACATACATTGAATACACTAGTTAGAGTCAGAAATATCTTACAGGGCAAATTGTTGCAAGACTTCAGGTTCCAGTTAGATAAGGAACTGACCGGATGCATCTTCAATGAGAACTTGTGAAAAAAAAATCATCTCTGAGTCCTCTGCAACAGCTGACCTTTAACTGCAGGTACAGAAGAACAAAAATGTAGCTGTATAACAATTTGATACAGACCGGGATTTCCAAGGTATCTTAAGTTACACTTTCACAACTAAGTCTTCTATGATCTTTTGAAATCCCAACTCATAACCAAATTGAAAGCTGCAAGTAAACTATACCTATCCTATGCTTTGATTCTGGAAAACAATAGATATGGAAGTATAGCAACATGTGATATCACCATGAGTTCTCAATGGAAAAAGAGAAGTAATTCAAAATAAACATCAGTGTGGTAGGTTGGATCTGAGCTGATAGACAGTTCATCTGACCAGTAGTGCTTTTCGGAATTCCCATATTTAAAGTCTGGAGGACACAGGAAATGCCTCTCTTTTGGTTTTGCCACTCCTGCGGGAGGGGGGAGGAGATGGGTGCTAGAGCCGCTTCTCGGAGCAGCCTTGGGCCTCCTTCCCCCCCCGCCCCCTGGTGCCGGGGCACGGCCTGGGGGCATCGGCGGGAGAATCCCTCCCCCCCAAGAGCCCCGGGCAGCTGAGGAACTGCCCTGAACTGCTGCAATTAGCTGAGACCACCGGGCTGAGTCTTCTGAGGATTGCCCCCCCCACCACTCCCCCACGTGGCCCGCAGGGATCCTGGCATGGGGCCAATGGAGCTGAGAGACTAACATCAAAGAAGCCAGCAGCACAAAGAAAGTGGGGTTTTTCTTCATCACGGAGCCCATACGACGAAGACTATTATTCACTGTGGCGTCTCNCAAAGGGAGGATTTGCTTTGATTTTTTTTTTTTCTTTTAGTTATGTTAATAACCTTTTTTCACATTCTTTAAGTTTTGAGCCTGCTTTGCACTCCTCCAAATCTCCTATCTCACAAAAGATAAAGAGCCAAACTGAAACCACTACAAAACTTGGTGTTTCCATCCAGTTTCAAACCAAACCCGCTACAATCAGTCATATCTCATCTAAACAGTACAGATTTCCCACCACTTCATAATTTAGAGTAAATACATTTCTTTCTTGCAAGCAAGTTTTTCATTTGAAAAAATACAATTAGAATAGCTGACTTCAGTATTCACTTTTGAAAAAATAGCTCTCAACCTTCCTCTATCAAAATTGAAATTATGTTAAATTAACACACAAAACAAAAATTTTAAGCATCTCCAGCTCAAAGTCATGTCTTGCTGTGAAGAGCTCATACTAGCATGCAAAGTAATCTTTTGTTTTTGTAACTCATCAACATAAGGAACACAAGGAAAACTACATTTAAAAGCTAAAATGGTGATCTTATAAAAGGAGGACCACAAAGTGTAATTGAAGACAAGGCTTTTGTACCAGGAGAGTCACATTCAGATTCCTGAAACACTGATAATATTTTCTGATAAGAAAAAAAACCACAATAGAATATTCAGTGAACTCAGCAACTAATGGAGAACCCAATGGGGGAAATGCTAAATACTTCTTCAGAAAAAAATAATCTTTAAAAAGCTGATATATGACGTTTTAAGGATCTGAATTCAGATGCAGCTTGGACCTTATCTTCAAGTTTTAAGGTCTGTTAACCCTCATTTCAGTACCCCAGTAGGAGGAAATCACCATAAAACTCATTGCAAGTTAGTTTTTCACCATGGTTTTATGCAGAACATAAAGATGTAGCAAAAGAAAAAGGCCATAAAATTCAAACTGCAAGTCTTGCAGCTCCCCCTTAGCCTGCAGAAATCTATTCTGGATGTGTCAGTCTGTTTTCTCAGACCCATGGCAAGTTGCATGTATTTTTCACTCTCTCTTTTTTTAAATTAAATTATAGATCCTCTTCAAATCAGCTTCTGAACAATTTTGTGAGTAAAAGAATTACTGTTACTCACAGTGAGTGAGAGATGGACTGTGATGCTAAAACAGCTGCAATTGAGTTTCACTGTGACCACAAAATCCCTTTGGAGCTAAAGCAAAAATGGCCTCCAAGATGCCTTGTCAGTTTAAATATTTTATGTAATGGATGCTGAAGATAAAAAGATAGTTACAAGTCCCATTTAAGTCAGTTTTAGGATTTTGAGGAAAAGCTCATAATTGAATAAGCAGAATGCAGATTTTCCTTACTAAATAAAAAGCACATGAGGAAATTTTCTATCATCAATTAGATTTGTTTAAAATAATCTGGTTGCTTGCTTTCAATAGCTTTTCATGGTTAAAAGACGAAATTCTGCCCAACCATGAACCAAGAGAGAGTCAAGAAACAGGCTTGATCCACTGATTTTGCATTTTCTACATCTTTAAAAGTAATTAATACTTTTATACCAGGTCAAATTTTTTTTTAAGGTGTCTTAATTGTGGAGAACCACTTTCTTGGTTGTACCTTCCATATAATGTTTGTTATGGGTCTGACTTGCTGATTTGCACCAAGGTGGAAAGCATTCCCCTTTAAGTGATGCTGCAAATTCAGTGAATGCACTACAGATAGTCAGAAATAAGAAGCTGATTCATCTGTCAGAAAGAGGACATTGCTTTAATAATAGGCTGAATAAATGATATCCACAAACTTCATAAAAGTGTTTATCAGAGGAGAAGCTTGACATAGCCTTGTAAATAACAAACTTATTGCCTTGTATTTCTCAGCATGTTCCTATATTAAAAGATGACATAACAGGAGCCAAAGCCCGAGATGTTTCCATCTTTTACAATGACTACCTATCAACTTCTCACAGGGAGTAATAAATACATTTATAAACATGCTGGAGCTATATAATTTAGAACAGAGTACAGAGCAGTTAATTGGTAACAGCAACTTCTGCAAATGCATTCTATTTTGAAAGCAGCATGCTTAACTATATATGTCTGAAGCACATTCAAGAAAACATTAATTGTGAAAACCCTGCTTTCAAAAAAATTCAACGTACTTGCAGCAATGCCTGATTTTCTCAAACATTGTCAAAAATTATGGGTTTACATTTAACAATATATATTGTCTATCTGTAAACATATTAATAAATCTTAAAGGTCTAGCCCTGAGGAACTGGGTCAATTACTATAGTAACATGTCAACAGTTAGCAACATAGACAGCCAGTCCAACAATGTGCAATGTTACTGCAATCTTATGACAGCAAGAAAGAATATGATAATAGATCCAATAAATCCAAAATTTTATCAGAAGTCCTAATGCTACTATTTACAGCACTGTCTTTGTAAAATAATCTAATTTTCTATAAAATAACTCTCCTTATCAGCGGGCCTTTGCTTATACTGTAAGAGACCCACAATATTGATGCTACGAATTCCTTCAATATCGTTGGATGACAACATATCTATGGACTTGCCTATAATATCCTATATATGTGTCAGCACTCTTTATCTGGTGGAAGACTGCATGTCAGACCCAAACCTGCTACCCGACTCTTGACATTTTTTTTGTAAGACCATTCACATATAAATTTTTATATTAATCTAGCACTGACACATCAGTAGACCAAAAATGTTTGTCTCAGTTTGGATTCATTTACCACAGCACAGCACAGTTCAAATTAAAGTCTTTAAAATCAGTTACCACTGAGTAAATGAAAATATCAGTCCCTGAACACACTGATCTAAATAGAACACATGAAGATGCTATGAAACATAACGCCAAAAGGTGTGAATTTTATACACCAGTGTCACAGCCTTGAAGTTCCAAGTGTTCTTGGGGGACTCCATAAAAGATGATACATGAAAAATAATATGTGAACATAATAAAATACACAGACTGAAGAACAATTTCCTCTTCTCTCTGAAATTCACGGCTCTTCGAAAGAAAGGATTTTTCTTTTTTTCTGTGAAAGTTTACATCTGACCATCCTAATGCAGACTGACTAGACTAATGTATCTGCATTATTCTGAATCTCACAATGCACAATAAAAATCTATCTGTGACAACACAGACAGAATTATACCCACATGCATATCTAGGCATAGGCACACATGCACTATGTTAATATTTTGCAGTTTAAATGCTGTACAGGAGATTCCAGTAGAAACTGTCATGAGTTTGAGTATCTTAATATATTAAAATACAGGATAGTCAAATATCTTAACCCAGAAGTGCCTTGTTGGCATTGGTATATAGAAAGGACTGTTGATAGCTTCTTCATACTTCCTAGGTCCTACAAAGAGAAGTAATTTTCTCACACTGTTAATTTATTGGCACCATCATGGCTGTGGCAGGCCCTGTTCAGTGCTAATGTAGACTCTTCCAGCACTCACATGATTCCTGTAATTCAGCCTTATGATTCTGCTAGAGAAAGTTCTCTTAAACGCACTTTGCAGTGGCCAAGAAGATATTTTTAAGGGTGGTTATATTCAACATAATTGAGGTAATGCTTGGTAGAAAACAAAGAAAGATGGATGAATCAAAGAAGTGAACAAATGATTTGTTAGCTAGCAGCTTGGTCCCAAGATAGACACACTGGATCATTAAAATCAAACCTCTAGGCAGACATCTCTACTTCCCTAGAAATCTGTCTGAAAAGAAGTCAAGCCTTTCCTTTTATCCCGGCATTAAAACCCTTATTACCAGAAAAGCTATTACAAAAGAGGACAAAAGAACAAAACCAGTTTACTTCGAGGTAAAATGGGTGAAATGCAGTATGTGGTTGTATATTATAAGAACTAGTAATATTTTTTATAGCATTCTTCAAAATAGTGCTAGGTCCATTGAAGTTAATGTAGCAGACTGCCGTGCGAAATTGGGTTAAAACATCAACAGAGAAACAATAATATGTATGGTTCTAATTGTCTTTGACTACAGAAGTTTTGAGAAGTCAGAGCTGAGAAAACTTACACATTCTTTTTTCTGTTAGCCATGGGAAAAAGAGCTAGAGGTGGAAAATACCAAAATTTTTTAAAAGGAAACAGTTAAGAAAATTGCAGTCATTCTGTTGTATGTCAAAGCAGAGAAGAAGAATGTGAGAAAAATGACTGAAATGTAGTATCTCTTTGAATTAAAATGTTCATTCAAAAAAAAAACCCTGCCTCAAATCTAATTTTTTTTAAAAATTACTGAGGGAAAAAAAAAGATGAGAAAAAATATTGAAAGGAAAATGGGAAAGACCCCAATGCTAAACACAGGGTTTAAGGCAAAACTTTTAAATTCAAGATCAAATTAAAGTTTTTTTAAAGGAAATGACACCTTTGCCAGCTGTTCTTTCTAATCTGAGCTAAAATACTGTGGATGATCTAAAGAATATATAATACAAGAAATATTTTATTTTGTTTACCTGTGTGCCCCTACATGAACAGATCATCCAGACAGATAGATGCACTACATACCTCCTTTTAGGGGCATTGATAGTCTCTCCTAAACAGGTAACTTTTTAAGTCAAGTCCTGCTCATGGTAGATTCAACACAACAAAAAGGAGATGTCCCTGCATCCAGCATGAAATGGATTCCTTCACTGCAAAATGTTTTGAAGACTAAAGGATAAATTGGTTAAAAATTACAGGACAAATTAATGAAAAGAAATATCCAGCATGCTTCTAAGTACACATCATCATCTCTGGCTCAGCACTGCCCAGACATGAATACTCTCAGTAGCTATATGTTTTCACTGTGCTCTTACAGATGTGAAACTTTGATACAATGAGCAAGAGCATATTCCCACTTCAGTGCAGCTTGTTCTTATATATTGAGTGTAAAATGTTCACAGTGGCCAATGCCTCTCAGGGGCAAAAAATAGTGAGTTTGAAGTCAGGTCACAGTTGTGCTAAGTGTCTTACTTTCACTCTTAGCTTCAAACACCTACTTTCCTGCTATACGTACTCAAAATATTAAAATGACCTCAATACCACCTTATTCACTTAGGAGAGGAAAAAAGAAACAGAAAATTATATGGAAATAACAATTGCAACAATTGTTTGCAAGGCGTTTTCATTTGATAGCTGTATTTTCCATCATATTATCATTCTTTTTTTGTTGACGAGTTTCCCAGATTTTGATCTTATATTGCAATGTTGCTCTATCAGAAAAAGTTTATATTCTCCTAGCAGTTACAGTGGCACAATGCAGAATCATTTATGGGACCAGCTGTTGGATTGCAAAATGTGCCCTTACTAGAAAAGGTATTTGGTAGTCTGCTTGATTGTAAATCATTGTGTATGTACTCAGGACTCCCAGACAACAGACTGAAATCTCCTTTCTTTCTTTTATCAGAATAGTAACATCTGCATTGCTGTTGTTGAGCTGAATCACTGTTTCTAGAATATATCCATATTTTCAGTGAAGGGACAGCTCTGGTGTTAGTATTCAAACTGGACTGAAGCCCAGCATAAAAATGTGCTGGTTAAGAAGACTATTCCAAAGCTTTTGTATGTAAGAATATATTTTTCTGCTGGGTTTCTATTCTCAAAAAGTCCAGTCGAATTGATTTTCAAGAATACCTTATTTGTATGCTACATATATATTTCCAGCCAGGATCAGCTTCCCAAAAGCATATTTCAAACCTTAAAGTAGAGGAATGCTGCAATAGAGAGAGTCTTTTCTGCATTTTTTTCTTTCAAAAGAGAGAAGAAACTGAATTTTCTGGTTGGCATTGTTCTCAGTGTAAGCTGCAGAGTCATTAATGGCTTGTAGACAGAATTTTGTCATGCATAAACATTTTGTTTCAGCAGGACCAGAAAAATAGAGATCTTAAACTGTTCAGAAAACTGGAAGATGTAGGAAAAAGATAGAGACATACCGTCTAGTACTTATTAATGTGCTTTACTACTTGCAACAACTGCATAGTCAGCACCATTTTTTCTAAACTGTATTTATTTGGATTCAATTCTAATTCAGATGTGCTCTTAGAGGGGATTTTTGTTCCCTTTTTCAACAACAACAACAACAAAAAAAGCTGTGTTCTTACAGCCACAGTTAACTTTTTACTGTAAAAGGACAAGGTCATAAGAACACGTGGCAAAGTCAAAAGAACAAAAGGTACAGGGACTATCTCTGTACAGGTACAGCTATTGTCCAACTCATGTGAAACATGTTGTATCTCATAGCTGATGAATATTGTAGTTTTAAAAAGCACTCTGCTTAATGATCAAACATTAGATCATAAATCAATTATTAGAAGCATTTTTTGACACTCTGTGTGCTTTCCTACTTTAAACGTCTAGAAAGATTTATATTCACTTGCATTATCAGACTGAAACATTAAAGCCACAAGCTAATAACATTATTTCCTCACAGGAAAACAACAGTTTTATTAACTACACAAAGCTGTAATCTGATGCCATAGATGGCGTTTTTTATTATTACATTTTTATTATTACATTATTAATACATTTTTATTATTTTTATTTATAAACATCTCAGCCTGTCACAGTCCTAAGTACAGACCTATAAAAAACTTCTCTAATGTTTATATTGGTTTTTTTTCTCTCTAAAAAAATGTGCTCTGATGCACATTACTATACCAGATGTCAGACTAATAAACGTACTTGAGGTCTACATTTACTGTATCAATTGCAAAGTTCTGGATTTCACACAAGGCTGCAAAGTTTTTAAATGGAAATATAAGAGATCAAAGAATGTAGTTTCAGCTTTTAATTTTTTCTTTAGATTTTAAAAGGATTCAAGCAAAATAACACACAGGATTTAAGAAAATATGGAAGCATAATTCTAGAACAGAAAGGAAAATATAAATTTAAGCAATATTTTAATGTATCTGAATACATGTTGAATACATTATAACCTTTTTCATCTCACAAAATGCAGAATTAAACCATTTCAGAATAGATTTAATGAAAATGGTTTTTAAAGAACAATGGAACCATCTCTCTTGCAGATATAAGTAGATAGAGTTTTATGAATTAATTAGTAACTCATTTTTACACTATAAAGGAATTTGGCAGTGATATAAAATCCTTATGTGCTGTCATGTAGGAAGTCAACAAACTGAAGAATATCTTCCAAAAAATCTGCAGAATATAAAGGCTAATATTTTTTTTCCTGCTACTTCTCAGTTTAAGGAATCCAGCATCACTCTATCAAACAATGAAAAGAAAAAAAGAAAAATAGAGGTCACTGCATTTTCATTCAGAAGCATGCACAATAAATAATATTTGAAAAAGAAACTGAGCACAGAAGACCCGTCTGAAATACTGAGATAGAAAGGTATTCAAAGAATTTGTTTATGTAAAAAAACAGAATGAAAGAACTGATACATAAGTTGACAGCTCTTGAAAATCTAAAATTGAGTTAAGACAAGTATGAAAATTAGTAAAAAGTAGAGGCTATGTTGGCATTTTACACATTTTCAGGTAAACAATGGCTAAGAAAAATCAATTTTGGAGCAGCAGATAATGTAGTCTTCCTGGGTAAAATCCTAAATATTAACCCAAATAAGCAGTATTTTTTCTGATTTGCACAGGACACACAAAAACAATATTCTGTGTTGTCTATTTGAAAAGAGATGCTTCATGGTTTTTTCCCAGAAGAAGGGCACTCCTATCACTAAGTAAGCTGTGGATCTTCAGATTGTAACTGATGCTTGTTTACAATCACACCATCATATATTATTGCCTGAAGACCTTCATGACCACGTTGAAGCACTTCTTCCTCAGGACTATTCTGCTGACCACCATCATTTTCCCCCAGTATGGAATGTGAAGAAGAAAGAGAGGTAAGAGGAGAGAGTAAGCAAGAGGTTTGGTTAAGAGGTCTTTGTAAGGCAGAACAAAAGATAATTCAAAGATTTAACCTTATCACATCTCTACAAACAGAAGTACCAATGAGGTTTAGCTCTGCTGGCAAGTGCTATTGGCTTTACAGGTTAGGCCCACACAACCATATCTCTGAATGCTGCATGGGCAGGCAAAATCGTAACAGGTAAAATACAGGACAGAAAAAAGTGAAAGCTCCCAAAAGACAGATAACAGATTATCCATACGAAATTTTCCATCAAAATATGACATCTGATTTCCTTTCGTGACAAAGTAACACAGCTGGTTGATCAAGGGAAGCCAGCTGATGTAATCTCTTTGGATTTCAGTAAAGCTTTCGATACTGTGTCTCTCAATATCCTTCTGGATGAAATGTGCAGCACATGGCTGGATAAATGCATCATGTGATGGGTAAGCAACTGGTTCACAGGTTGGGCACAAAGGGTTACAGTGAATGGGGTGACACCAGACTGGTGACCTGTCACTAGGGGGCTTCCACAGGGCTCCATCCCCAGCCCTGTGTTCTTCAGCATCTTCATAAATGGCTTGGACACAGGACTGAAAGAGATACTAATAAGTTAGTTCACAGATTACAAAAAACTGGGAAGAGCTGTTGACTCCCTTGAAGGCAGGGAGGCCCTTCAGAGAGATTTCAAAAAATTAGGGGTCTTGGCAATCACCAACCACATGAAGTTCAACAAGGGAAAGTGCTGGATTCTGCTCCTGGGATGGGACAACCCTGGGTGTACAGACACATTGAGGAATGAGATGTTGGAAAGAAGTGCCATAGAAAGGAAGCTGGGGCTCCCGGCTGATGGCAAGTTGAACATGAGCCAGCAGTGCCCTGGCAGCCAGGAGGGCCACCTGTGTCCTGGGGGGCATCAGGCACAGCATCGCCAGCTGGGCAAGGGAGGGGATTGTCCCGCTCTGCACTGCCCTGGGGCAGCCTCATCACAAGTCGAGGGCAGTTTTGGGTGCCAAAATATAAGACACTAGGCTATTAGGGTCCAGAGGAGGGCAATGAAGATGGTGAAGGGCCTTGAGGACAAGCTGTGTGAGGAGTGGCTGAGGTCACTTGTTCTGTTCAGCCTGGAGAAGAGGAGACTGAGGGGAGACCTCATTGCAGTTACAACTCCCCTGTGAAGAGGAAGAGGAGGGGTGGGCACTGATCTCTTCTCTGTGGTGTCAGTGACAAGACCTGAGGAAATTGCCTGACGCTGAATCAGGGGAGGTTTAGGCTGGATATCAGGAAGAGCCTCTTCATCCAGAGGGTGGTAGGGCACTGGAACAGGCTTCCCAGGGAATGGTTACAGCACCAAGCCTGATAGAGTTCAAGAAGTGTTTGGACAACACTGTCAGGTACATGGTGTTACTCTTGGGGATGGTGCTGTGCAGAACCAGGAGTTGGACTCAATGATCCTTGTGGGTCCCAGCTTGGCATGTTCTGTGATTCTGCGATTAATATTTTTAGTGGATTTAATGCAGTACTTGAGGCAAGTAAGTTCAAAGAGGAATTTGAACATTTACATTCTTGTTCTTGCATTCCACACCAGATTTTCAGAAGCGAGAATCCAGTATTATAAAAACACAAAACTGATTTCATAGTCTTATTATGTCTCAAATATATATTTTCCCTACCTATTGGAGTCACTCACCATCTTGGTTTTTTTCCTAAAGGTCCAGGCACGTTTACTACTTCAGGGTTTTAAGAATGCATTTCTTTCTGAGTCTGAATTTCTTGTGACAGGTGGTCCACATTTTGTCATTAGTTTCAATGAGCACAAAACTCAATTTAATTTAAGAAATTACTCACCTTGTGTTTTCCAATGTTATTCAATGTACATTGGGCAAGTCCCAGAAATGCAGGCCTTAAAAGATGTTTAAGACTATAACTCTCCCTGAAATCAAGCTTGGGACCTGCTCTTCAGTGAGATCAAGCTCTTAAACTGTTAGTCTCTATTATTTAATTTCTAAGGAAATTGTGCCAGGTCATGAAAGAGGTATAAATAATTGCAGAAAACGGGAAGACTAATCATATATGGCTATTTAAGAATATAAATTGATATTTAAAAATATAAAGCACACACTTTGAAAATATTTTTAGGGATGTAACCTGTTTGAAATCAATGGAACTAAATCACATTAATTAACTGAGAGAAGCTTACACCATTCCTGAATTAGTCTTGCAGGAGTGACTGTTCTCTTCGACAAATTAAATTTTACTTAATTCCTCAAGTATCAAAGCCCTATGAAATTATACTGGCAGGTAATCTGAAGAGGGGAAAAAATAATTCGTCACTAGTTATTTTTACTTATCTTCATCAATGTATTAAAGACAGGCATGCTTTTACGCAATTTCATAATAACAAGTTGTCTTACTCCTAACACAAACACTAACAAGAAAAACTGATGTTATTATCAGTATATCACATCTACACAAGAATAGATCACACCAAAGATGACATAGAATATAATCAACTGCAGTCTGGAGGCAGCCAATGGGGGAAAGAAATATGACAGATCTTGGAATATCTTCCAGAGTCAAAAGTATGGATAAGTCTTCTCCAGTCAGCCGAATCCATTCATTACCTAGATAATCCCAGAGCTTCGCCAGGCCAGCCACTTGCTGGATTTTTTGAGTTGCCTTTTCAGAGCTTCATATGAGGGAGACAAAATTTGATGAAGTATGTAAAAATAAACCAAATTCCATAAAGGAGACTTTTTGTTTGTTATAGTAAAACTGGGTCATAGAGCCATATTTTTAAAGGCAACTCAGTTCTGTACTCTGTTGGAAGTCATCTTCTTGAAAAGTCTTAAAAATCACTGGGAACAAGCTCCCCTGACACCATTATGGAAGCTGTTCCTCTTTTTATTCAAGTGCTTTTCCACACTACTTTTCTTATTCCTGTATTTCTCTTTAATTTTCAGTTTACTTTCACTGTCTCTGTTATGGTTAAGAACCTGTTGTCCTAGCTGTTCCTGTGTGTTCATGAATAAACTGTAAAAACACAGATCTTAAATGATCACTGGTAATGACTCTTTCAATTAACATGTATTAAGTGTTTCAAAAGCCACACTATCACATGACAAATACTTATATATGCTTTTCCTAATGGGCTCCAGCCCTAGGTTTGATCCAGGACATACTTCCAAATGTATGTGCTGCTATTTTAAACCAGGAGGTAGTTGATTACAGGAGAACAGACAGTAGCTATCAGAACAATTAACTCTGGCCATTAAAAGAATTCCTTACATCGCAATAGCACTAAAAAATTAGGACATACAGAATAAAGAGCCTACCACAGCTACCATGGTATTCTTTCCTATCCAGGTTAACATTTTGGTTTTGTGTAACACTTGTCTACCTATCTTTCATAGTGCAGGTCACTATATTTAAAAAGTTGCTTTTTGTCCAGGAGCTAATTGAGCATTGTCTATGTTAGTGAGCTGGTACCTGATGCTGACAGCCTGCAGAAGGCAATTTCTCCAATTGCTTGAAAAGACTAAAGAATCAGACATGACAAACTGCAGCCTGGAATATCTGGCAGCAAGCCTATTAGTGCTGAAAAGACGCACAAATAAATTACTTACATAACATACACTCTCTTCAATTCTGTCATGGAACTCACTGTCCTGAAACAAAAGTAGAAGGTTTACTTTTTTCCCCTTCACAACTTGTCAGAGGTTTTAAAAGTGAAATATACCATTTATTCTATATAAGATACAATTACTAGTATTCCTACTGCTTCTTGAAGTAAGCTTCCTTTTCATTTGTTAATTTCCTCAGCATGGGACCTCAGACCCTCATTAGACACATTTCATCTCAGCAAATGTTGCACATTTCATGTACAAGATTGCGAAGGAAGGGGAAAACAGTTCTATTTCTTTCTGTTAGGCACTGTCTTTAGTTTAACTTTTGTCTCTGGACATATACAGCTCTTTAGTGACAAGACTGAGACTGGACTTTCATTCAAAACCACCATAAATTGGCTCAGGCTACAAACAAATCCAGCCAAGCTGGTACTAGCCAAGAAATTATATACTGGGAGGTCTGTGCTAGAAAATGGTTTCATTTTCTTAGAAAAAGCTTTTCTCAGCAGCAGTTGACAACCTACTGGTATATTCAAACTCTGCGTATAGAAGACAACCCAAGCTGCATCCAAATGGCAGTACAGTGATTTCATTAAAGAAAAGCTAAGGCATTTCTAAGACACTCTGAGTATCATTCATGCTCTAAGGTTAGCCTCTCCCATGCCTAAAGTGTAAGTCTGTAAAGTTCCATGTGTATTAAGAGTCAGTTCTGGCTTTATGAGGATAAGGAGACCTTAAAGTACTGACTGCACTGATTTGGAAGAGATAGCTATTCTATACAGTGTTTAAACACAGGATCAGTTCCTGTTTGAATTAATTCTAGTGCCTTACAGCTTTGCTGAGGTAAGGCCAAAGAGCACTTTAAGACCCCTCAAAGATTTATGTGAAATATCAGCTAATCTCACAATATATCAAGGAGCTTAGTTACACATCAAGTATTTACAGATTGTTTTGCAAGCTTTAAGACTTTCACCTCTAAACTTGTCAGTCCAGCATTTCAAAGATGTGTTCCAAGATCCTTCACAAAGCTGAAGTAAAGAAGGCTAGATAATGATTACATAATCCACCTTAAATGTGTGCACCTGCAGGGGAAATGGATGGAGATTTTTATCTTGAAGTACGAATGTGATTTTACTCACCCATTGCTTTTTCTAAAGAGAGAAAGAATGAGTAGATCTTAAGAATTCCTCTTCCATGGGGAAGATTGAGAGGGTAGATAGTAGAAAGCTTTACAGACACATTCAAATGAGTTCTGTAGCATCACACCATCTACTATAAATTCTTCGAGGATCCATGTCCATATTTACCCCTCCCTGACACAATCTTAGTAATATTAAATAATCTGTCAGCTTTTCACTCCAAATCTGATAGTTAGCTGGATTCAGTAACCAGACAGAAATTTCTGCTATTGTACAACCAAATCAGTATGCCATTAACTTTTTAATGTCATATTAAACCAGCAACATAGTTTTATTGTTTTGGGCTGAAGGGCATTAGAGAGAACTGGAAAGGCTGCTATATACATAGGTATGAAATCAAATGCTGTGCCGGCTCTGGAATGCAAATTAGAACACATACTCAGATAAATAAATTTGCTCAGAGTAAAATCCCAGTGGCATCAATAAACTTATGCCCAGGTAAAACAGGAGGAAGATCTGGGACTAGATGTTCTTATTTTTTCCAATTTACCTATAAAAAGAGAAAATGAAGTATAGAAGTTCTGGAGCAACAACCTACACACTGGATCATACAGGTCCACAGAGCATGCCTGACCCTGTACAGGTCCAGTACAAAGAAGTGTTCCAGTTCATCTACGCCTAATGAAAATGCAAGACTTACAACAGCATAATTAGCTGTTGGGTTATTCACCCACCTGCAAGGAAGTCAGTCTGACAAGAGAACAAGAAGCTGTCTCACTGGCAGCATTAGTCACATCATAGCAAGAGATGCAGTTTGTCTCCAGGGGCTCTATTTCACAGTCAGATCAGAGATAAAGAAGCCTCAGAGTCATATACAGAGGATATGTCAGTGTCTGCTAATAGTACATTCAGCTACCATACTTCCATTCTTGCATGAGCTTTTCAGGGTTAAGAATAAGGTGGGAGTGTTGTGGTTTAACCCCAGGTGGTAACTAAGCATCATACAGGCACTCGATCACACCCCCCATCTGGGATGGGTGAGAGAATTGGAGGGGAAAAAGTGAGAAAATTCATAGGCTGAGATAAAACAGTTCAAAAGGGAAAGCAAAAGCTGCACACACAAGCAAAGCAAGATAAGGAATTCATTCACTGCTTCTCATGGGCAGGCAGGTGTTCATCCATATTCAGGAGAGTGGGGCCCTATCACATATAACTGTTACTTTAGAAGTCAAATGCCGTAACTCCCAATGTCCCCCCTTCCTTCTTTTCCCCCCAGATTTATATGTTGAGCATAATGCCACATAGTGTGGAATATCCCTTGGATCAGTTGGGGTCAGCTGTCCCGGCTGTCTATTCTCAAAAGCAACAGAGGCTGACTGCTCTGTTGGTGTGGTGGTCATGATCTGTGGGGAACAGTGAGTCAGACAAGAAAGAAAGAGAGGTAGAAAGATAAAATGAAAGGCACAGAAGGTAACCCTCCAAAGAAGTCAGAGTGATTGGCAGCTGGGTTGGATGAACCACAAAGACCAGTTAGGGCAGGGGCCTGTGTGCCTGAGGAGCAGCCTTGCTGCCAGTGGCCTGGGGGTCCCAGTGGACAACAATCTGAGTTGTTCAGGAGTCCACAAGGACTGGTTAGTTTTCAAGAAACGACTTTGAGAAGCTCAAGAGCAGGGAATTTCCCTGTGTAGGAGGTGAAGCAAGCAGGCCAGGTGGCCAGCTTTGCCGAACAGGGCAGCCCTTGAAGAGCTTCAGATGAAAAAAAAATTACATACTCTCTGGAAGCAAGGTCAGGCTTTGCAGGAATATGACAAAGCTATGGATCACACACACTGGGAGAAGACACAAAAGGCCAAAGTTCAATTACAGTTGTAAGTGGTCAGTGTTTTGTCTAACAACAGGAAGCGTTTTTTCAGGATGGTAATAGCAAGAGGAGTTCTAAAGAAAAGATTGGAGCTTTTTGACAATCATTACCTGACAAAGAGGGATGAAACTTCATAGAATCATGTATTCAATAGGTGGCTTGGGTGGGAACGGACCTTAAAGATCATCTAGTTCCAAACCCTCTGCCACTTTCCACTAGACCAGGTTGCTCACGGATCCATCCAGCCTAGCCTTGAATTCTTTCAGGCATGGGGCATTCACAGCTTCTCTGGGCAACCTTTTCAAGTGCCTTACTGTAAAAAGAGAGCCTTTTACTCACTGCAAAAAATTTCTTCCTGATATCTGACCTAAACTCACCATCTTTCAGTTTAAAGCTATTCCCTTTTGTCCTATCACTATTTGTCCTTGTCAAAAGTCCCTCTTCAGCTCTCTTGTAGGCCTCCTTTAGGTACTGGAAAGTGTTACAAGGTGTCCCTGGAGCCTTTTCTTCTCCAGGCCTGTCTTCACAGGAGAGATGTTCAAAAANAAAAAAAAAAAAAAAAAAAAAAAAAAAAAAAAAAAAAAAAAAAAAACCAACCAAACACACACACACACACAAACTTACAAAGAAAATACAACAAACAAAAAAACCCCAGAAGTCTAGTGATTCAGAGATATTCTTGGCTCAGTCTTCAATAACGCTGATGGACAGTGGACTAGATGATCTTTAAGGCCTCTTCCAATCCAAACTATTCTACCTATTATGAGTCTATAGTTCTACATTCAACTGAGAGTGAGTTTGATAAACTAATAGCCCTCTTGGAATAGATTACAATTCATTTAAAAACTAGAAGTCAAGTAGGGCTCAGAAAATAAAACTGGGGAGAAAAAAAACAGGGAAACTCTTACTCATTTTTAGCATCCATAAAACTAATTATTGTATTGTCACTAGGTACTCCACAGTTTTCCAATTTACTTTTTAAGTGAATTCTTCAACATGTAAGATGGAGCACGATCTTAAAAACAATATTATTTTAAGTTCTTGCAGTTGATTTGTATTTTTATTTATTATTTGCATTCTAAGTAGGCATCAGTGGGCTTTTGGTCAGCATAAAACATGGGTTTCCATGTATAAAACATACATTAAGTCATGTATTCATTGCAACAGATTCATTTTATATTTAAGTAGGTACAGTCAACTGTGACCATTGTTAAAGGGCAGGTGAGTTACATTGGAAACCATGTACCAGACAGAATATAGAGGATACTGGTTCGCAAAAATCATTCAGTTACACCAGCACTTTAGAAATTACAAACTTACAAGATTTCACAAATTTGCCTTAAAAAGTAAACTGGGATATATCTTTCTTTCATTTGCCCTTCTCCAGCCTTATAAAGGAATAGACTAACATTTTTGATTAAATCCTTGATTAATTAGGGTCATTTCCAATTTTGTGGTAGGATAGCTTTGTATGTCAAAGAATGTGGTGAATGGAATTACATGCAGCTGATGGCCAGTCTCTTGCAGTGTTCACCAGGGCTCAGTCTTGGGGCCAGACAGGTTCAATATCTTTATCAACAACCTGGACAGTGGGATTGACCATGTCCTCAGCAAGTTTGCAGACCACACCAAGCTGGGTGGCAATGCTGATCTCCTGGAGGGTACACAGGCTCTTCAGAGGGATCTGGACAAGCTGGATTCATGGGCCAAGGCCAGTTGTGTGAGATTCAACAAGGCTAAGTACCAGGTCCTGCCTGTGGGTTATAAAAAGCCCATGCAAGAGCTGTAGGCTGGGGGCAGAGGTCCAGCAGAAAAGGACCAGGGGGTGCTAGTCGACAATGGCTGAACCAAAGCCAGCGTGTGCCAAGGTGGCCAAGAAGGCCAATGGCATCCTGGCCTGTATCAGCAATAGTGTGGCCAGCAGGATCAGGGCAGTGACCATCCCCCTGTACTCAGCACCGGTGAGTAGGACTTTAGTCCTATGTCCAGTTTTGGGCCCATCACTACAAGAAGGAAATTGAGGTGCTGGAGTGTATCCAGAGAAGAGAAACAGAGCTTGTAAAGGGTTAGGAGCACAGATCTTATGAGAGGTAGCTGAGGGAGTTAGAGTTTAGTCTGGAGAAAAGGAGGCTCAGGGAACACCTTATGATTGAAAGGTGAAGTTGTAAAGAAGTGAGGGTCAGTCTTTTCTCCCAAGTACCAAGTGATAGGACAAGAGGACATGGCCTCAAGTTGCACCGGGGAAGGTTTAGATTGGATATTAGGAAAAATTTCTTCACCAGAAGGATGGTCAAGCATTGGAACAGGCTGCCCAGGGAAGTGGGCATAAATACCTGATGGTATTTAAAAGATGTGTAAATGTGGTACTTATGGACATGTTTCAGTGGTGGACTTCCCAGTGCTAGGTTTGGTTCAATGATCTTAAATGTCTTTTGCAACTCAAATAATTATGTGATTCTTCAATGCCAGAATGCACTTCTGGAACTGAATGGGGTAGGAATAAACTAAATTAACCATGCCCCTTTTAAAATTGTAGTTGTAGAGCAAAGGTAATAGACCAGCCTTACATATAAGTTTTTTTAACCGTTTATGTCTTCACATTTGTCTTCAACAGGCAGCATTTTAAAGAAGTATTTCACTTGCCCACTAAATTAAGATCATTTTGCCAGTGTATGACACAATTGAAACATTCATATTCTGGCAATTTTCTGGATATTTATTTGATATAAATATAAGATAAAAAATCCTACCTAATGAGCATCATTTGCCTAGGCAGATGTGTCATTCTGCCCTTTAAAATCTCAGAAAGCAACCTAAATCCATGTTACTTTGACTTTAAACTTGTTTTAGCTTTTTAAACACAACTGTCTAGAAGTTATCTATAGTGACAGATCAAGTTGTACCTTTTTCAGTCTTCTGTTCAGAAAAAGCTTAACAGGATAAATCTGATTATGAGAAGAACTTCAAAGTAGAGTGCAAATCCTGTCAAATATTGAACACTAACACATGTTCTCAGATCATAGGGAACTCAAAATCAAATCCCATCAGGTGAAGATGTGATTTTCCCATTAATACCCATTCTCTCATCCTCTTCCCTCAAAACCACATGAATGAGTAAAAAAAAGGTGCAATCTGATCAGAAGTTAATGCTGTTGGTTTTTCTTAATTGGGTTGAAGAGGAAGAAAGGTGAATATTTCAGTTAGGATCTTCCCAAAAAGTAATCTAACTATTCATCAGGAATTCAAATTTTCTTTCTGGCCTGCTATCCAACATCATAACAAAATTAGGAATTTACCATATTTGATCAGGACAGCTATGGTAACATGACATCTCAGACTTATCGCCAAAATCTCTTAATCATTTCATGGTAAAACCAAAAATGTTAGAATTATGCCATTATTCAGAACAAACAGATAAACTCATTTGTTCTCTTTAGACTTATGTCTTTCCTCATTTGTATAATTGGACAATAAATACCAAATGCAGAAAAAACCTCATTTGTCAGGCAGTGTAACAGATTGGGCTAACTTGTCGCAAATTTACTATATTTCTGAACATCTTGTCATGTGGAAATTTAGGTCAGTGAACTCCAGGAAAATTCAGCAATAGTATCAATGCTGTTATTCCAATATCAAGGTATTAAACATATGTGCCAACAGTAACAATTCTTTCCTGAAATTTAATGGTTCAATTGCCATAAGCTCCTTTCCATATATTTGGCACAGTAACTAACTGTACAAACTCACTTTTTAGAGCAATAAACCATATTGTTTCTGTTGCAAAATCCATTGTGCTTCTGGTCTTGGCAAGTTAAATCAAAATGCAATTTTTAAGGAGGTATATGTTTTGAAAGACCATATTAAGCTTAAAACTGTATTGACATTTCTTTGGAGACTTTTTATTACAGTGTAAGTTCATATTCTAAAAAAAAAATATTTAAAAAACCTATGAGAAGAAAATAAACATGCAATACTTCTCCTGGCTGTCTAGAGACATTTTGCAAGGCAGTAAATAAACCAGTGTTACCAGAAGAGTAATTAAAGTGTTACTTTTATTTATAGCAAACTGTCCACTGTAAAAAAAATAGAAAATCCCCAAAAATAATATATAAAAGAAACAACTATTCATTTATTTTTAATAGCTGGTGGGCAGGTTTTCAAGGTATCCAGACAATTCAAAAGATGCAGAATGGTACATAGTAGAATTTTAATTGTCTTGGGAAGAAGACACTCAGATGCTTTTAGAAAGTAATGCCTAAATACCATGACAAATTGACTCAGTATGACTACTATGAGAGGTATATCGTTCTAAACTGAAAGACAGCTATACATTTGACTGAAATTAGCGAGAATTTCCTTTTGTAAGAAACTTTTCCGTAACTATCACTCATACTATCCTTAAACTTCTTTCCTTTGTGTTTTAATATCCAAAGTCAATTTCCATCAGAGATTCCCAGTCAGACCCTGCTTCACCACAGTTTCTGGGGTGTCTGCCCCTCTACAAAACTGGGAGACACTGCCTTTGACAGGCAGCCTCCAGAAAAAGGAAGCGGACGAAGCAGCTGCTGAGAGGACAAGCAATGATGGAGACCATATGGCTATGGATGAGAAAGGATTGCTGGAGATTTGCTGTCATTTCTCCGGAAAATATTTAACTCACCCTCCTGAAACTCTCTTGATCATGTATCTATGATGGGAGAATTACTAAAGGAGAACACTGACATCAAGATAAAGCCTGCAGTGGAGGGAGAGTAACCACAGCATTAACACTAGCTCTGTTCAGCTGTTGAATAGGCAGACCCAGTCTGGGGGGCTGAGAAAGAGGAGTTCATGTAAACTATACGAGTTAGGGGTATGAAACAAATTGGGGGAAATAAACTCCACTACCACAGAAGAATTAAATGGCAATCAATAGGAAAAGAGGTGCAGCACAAAAGAATTAGAGCAAGCAGCACAGCAGACCACAAGCAGCAGCAGTGTTTGAGATACAGGGCAGCACAGCACACGGACAGTGGAAGCACTGGAGAATGAACCAGAAAACTCAGAGCCACCTTATCCATGACAGGAGGCATTATCAAGGCTGCAGCCTGGAACAGAGGACTTGAGAGTCAGGAAAGGGAGAAACAGTTCAAGGCTGGTGTCTTGCTGAAATCTGTAGGAGAAAGGTGAGAGAGAAAACAGCATTAATTTCATTAATCATGAAAAACAAGTGGTGGGAAAAGAATGTAAAGCCTCAAGACAGTAGCAAGGGAGACCATGGCTTCTTGCTGTAGGCACTAAGAAAGATGAGAGCAATTGATCATAGCAGGACTAACACTGAGATCAAATGAGATGAATTGCAAGTTTCAAGCAGGCAAAAAAAGCACTGGAGATATATTTTCTTGCTCTGGGGTCACAAGAAGAATTGAATGCTTGATAGGGTCAATTCTAGCCCTGAATTAGTGTAAAAACAACAGCAGTGGAGTAGCATGAGAGGCAGTGCTTTATGCAGCTTCACTTGCCTTGTTTTCATTGGCACACTTAATAAACTAGTGTGAATTCCAATTAATGACTCAGATCAACAATTCGTCTCTGAAGGAAGCATTTGTATCCTCTCTGTGTCCGTAAAGTCAAAGCCATTTCCAGGGATTGTGTTTCCATGGCACTTTTAGCACCACTGAAAATTACCTTTTGCAGTGAATATAATAGATGATATTGCATAGCTCAGAAGGTAATTTTTATAGTTATTGGTTTTTTTAGACGCAGCATCATGGGTGAAGAGATTCCCTAATACATGCAGCTGTACCACCGAAACCTCTAGATTCTAATTCAGTGTCATTCCTTTCCATAAATTGTCC
Source organism: Aleadryas rufinucha (assembly GCA_013397815.1). Lineage (NCBI taxonomy): Eukaryota > Metazoa > Chordata > Aves > Passeriformes > Aleadryas > Aleadryas rufinucha. The sequence continues at coordinate 6,053 of VZTH01008194.1, read as the reverse complement.
CATTGATCTTAGTGACCAGTCAACACAGACTGAGATGAATTTTACAGTGAAATAGACAAAGGAAAAAGAAAACCCAACAACAAATAAAACCTCATTTAGAATATATGCACTAAATTTGTGATTATATTTTTAATTATAACAGTTTGCATTTTGTAATGTTAATGTTTGCCTAATCAGTCAAGCTTCAAAAAGTGCATTTAGAAGCTTGCCTAAATCTTTTGCATACCAGAATTGCCTCTTTCATCAAGCAGTCATAGAAATTTTATGAAACACAGTTTAAAAATTAAATTAAAATTGTAGTGTAACGTTGAGAAAGTTGATCCAGATATAACATTCAAAACAATCCACTGTCCTTCATTTCCATCTATGTGAAGAAGGCAATCCAGGTGCTTCCCTTTTTCAGAGTGGTATGACTAGCAAAATATTGCAGTATATAGCAGACTCACCATTCTGCCTTTGAAATAAACCACAGTATTTACCTGAATGATGCAGTTTACGGTGTTCTGTCAACACCCAGTTCTTCACATGTGCGGTCAGGCAGTCAGACAGAAGTTGACTCTCTTAACCTTTAAAAAAATCCCTCCTAACTTTGGAGAAAAAGAAAAATCATACTCTTTTACATTACCATGTTCACAGAAGTCATCATATATTCAAACACATTATGTCAAAAAATCTTACTCTATTAATAATCCCAATCTTTACACCATTGGGTTTACTCTCCTTATGGAGGAAGCCAAATAGATCCTCAATATGCAGAAACTCAGTATCAGTTTATTGAATTTCATGTTCTTTGTTCTTCCAGAAAGAACCTGTTTCTTTTGGTTTCAAATCCAAATACCTAGATGTAGACTACTCCTGTTGATTAAATAAATCTTGGAATAATCTTTTCACCAAAACGCTAAATGTAGTCATACAGCTTAAAGCAAAGAGAAAGACCAGTGTAATTATCTTGTAGAATTTTGGGCCAGACAAAAGGAAAGCTGTCAGGTAGTTTTGGTGTTGGGTATGGCACAATTTCAGTTTTGTAGGAAACCAGATACTTCTACAATGCCAAAAAGAATTGGATAAAATACGCGCTTTTTTGTGTATGCTACCCCTTCACACCACATTCTCAGTGCAAAAACAATGCAAAATTCCCTTGAAGGATTCCTTTATGGAAATAATGCTTTTTTTGCGTTTATTTCCAGAGGCATTTTGGCTGACATTTTAGAATATTTCATGCAATTTCTTTCTGACTCTGACAAATGTTTCCTTCATTGTTGGAAATTATTGAAGTTAACAAAGGAACCAATGTATGGAGCTTTTGCAAATGCATGTATCTCTGTAAAGTTGGATTTAATCACTTATTGATTCAACCAGTTTCCTCTACACTGCCTCCCAAAGCAGTTTTAATATTGAAAAGGAAAGAAAAATACCAAAGTTGTGGTCTTAATGGCAAAGTCATTTGCAGTGATCAACTACCACTCATACAGTTTTGATGACAAATGACTTATAAAAGGTGATTTTGTCAAGAAGATAAAGTACTCATAGCTACATTTTGACATACAGGAAAAATTGCAGTATGATTGTGGTTTCCATAATGCTTACCCAAGTTTCTGAAGCAGACTTATAGATTCCTCTTCTGCACGATTTCCTCCACATACTAGGTCCATTTTGCAGTTTCAGAAATATGTTGTCTGTATCATCTTTGCTACCAAACAAAAATATTTCTGTCAAGCCAAACATTGAAACTACCTACATTGTGTCTCACTCGTGTTTAGTACCTAAAAAAGAAAAACCATTCACCAAAGTAGTGGATAGCCATATACATTTAAACATTGAGGAAGGAGGTAAATTGGGTTGACTTGTACACTAGACACTAAGTTCTTAGCAATTCAGCTATCATAGTTACACTCATTTACCTGAGAAGTGAGCCTTCCTGAAACATTAAGGAATTAAAGCATTAATCTTCCTTGATTCTGTGTTTTCTGCAGCCAGGAGAGATATATGAGTGCAGCACTCTACGGAATCAGACTTCTCAATCAGTCTATAAACAAAGCCTGTGGGTGTGAAGGAAAGGAAAATAATGCAAGTTGTTTATCTTGAACAGAATGGGCTTCAAGCATAAAAATTTATTATTGCTTGCAGAGTATTTGTAATCTGAAACAACACACAACTTTTTCCTCCATTTAATAAACTCCCTGAAAAAGATCTGGTCACTTGCTACACCGTTAGTTAAAAACTTATGTCTGGTAAGTACACATGATCCTGTAAGCTATGGTGAATAAAATTAGATGGACGGAGAAAAGAGAGAGGAGTACCATGGGCAGAATTATGTGATGACTCTTTGCAGCACACAAGGGCACAGTGAATTTTTTGAGAACTTTACTTGTAGGTAAAGCCAGTTCAAACACTTCCAATCTTTTGCACATAAGGAAAGGTCAGTCTGCACCAAAAGAAGCAAATGTATTAAGAAATTATGTTCACTCAGCAAAAACTCCAAAGAAAGTGGGCATGGCAACAAAAACTTCATGTTTCGTGAATTTGTAAAATGTTGTTAAGAAGCTGTCAAAAAAAGGCAGCAGGATGAAACTATAACATGGTGTAACTTTGTTTCTCATTTTGTTTCTACCCACTGTGGCTTAGAAAGAGAGCATGATTTTTCTCCAAGTTATGCACTGCAGGGTTAAGGAAACTTGACACGAAATCCCAGTTTCATGACAGGCTTCCTGAAGTGAACCTTAAGCTATTAAATATCTTCACAGTTTATTCCCTAATTAGGAGGATGATTAGTATTTCCATAGTTTACACCATTTAAGTACCATAAAGGTATTTTCATCTATGTAGAGTTATTACTTTGGTGTTACAATAGTGCAGTGATTGATTGGCATCACCCCTTCAGCTGTAAACAAGACATTTTTTGTGGGTGTGTGTCGGGGTCCATTACCGGTGTCTCGGCACCGGCAGGCTGGCCCGACCACCAGCGGTATAAACGGGAAGGACTTCCATGTAGATTTCAGCAGACCTTTATTCCATGCTGAAAGTCTATGGCGAAAGCCCCGAGCCCAGGAAGGTTCAAACCTTTTCCCGGCAGTGGGGCAGAGCATTCTGGGCAGGGGGGCGGGACATAGGCGGGGCCCCAGCACACAGGGGGAAAGGGGCAGGGAATCGGGCCAGCCAGGGAAACAGAACTGAGGTATTCAATAGCTCCCACAGGTGTGTGAGTGCCTTCACTTCCCAAATCAGACTTTCATTAAAAGGAGTGAGAAAGAGTGAGGGAAAGAAAAGGAGAGAGAGAGGGAAGGAGGGAGAGAGAAAACAATAAGAAAAAAGAGAGAAAAAAGGAGAAAAAAACAAGAACAAGAACAAGAAAAGAGTGAATTGTTTGCTGAGTGCATTATGAAATTGAACCATCAGCTGGTGAGATTTAGTTCACTAAAAATAAAGAAGTAAATGACAGAAAAGTTTGCAGAGGCAGTATCTGAACCTCAGAACATAAGAAAGCTTTAGTTGCCTGCCTTCAAAAGCAACAGATCATTCCGAGATGTGCAAGTATTTTGTTGATAGTTTAGAGGACACTCACTGTCTGGTACAGTTGTGACAGCTGAGCCTGTCAGAGATTGGTTTGTAAATCTCAAAGATGTGACGTACTTTTGATGCACCGTAGTTAACACAAACACTATAATATTTTGTCCTGATTTTCAAGTCTTGTCAGTATTAAACTCTCCTAGTTTCAGCTGGGATAGAATTAATTTCTTCTCAGTGTTACAGTACTGTGTTTTGGATTGGAATGAGGACGGTGTTGGTAACACTAATGCTTTTGTGGTTTTGGTAAGTCGTGTTTATCCTAAGTCAAGGACATTTTTTTGTTGTCTCACATTCTTCCAGGGAGGAGGTACACAAAAGAATCTGGGACAGGTGACCCAAACTGACCAAAGGGATATTCCACACCATCGAATGTCGTTCCCTGGAGAAGCCATTGAATACCTCGGTTCTGTTTCCGTGGCTGGCCCACTGGTTCCCCATCCCTTTTCCCGCTGTGTGCTGGGGCCCCGCCTATGTCCCGCCCCCCTGCCCAGAATGCTCTTCCCCACTCCCAGATAAAGTCTTTGGTTTCCCCCTGTTCGAGGCTTTTGTCACTGGGTTCCAGCATGGAATAAAGTCTGCTGCTGAAATCTACACGGGAGTCCTTCCCGTTTTTACCACCGGTGTGTCGGGACAGTCTGCCGGTGCCAAACCCGGGCATGGAACCCAACAGTTCCTATTATACAAAATGGGGGAAGTTACCCAGAAGCGTGGCCTATCTGTGCTTGGGAATGGGAGTCTGGCATCTGTTAGTTGTCAGTGAACAATTGTGAATCACTTGTTTTCCCTTTTTATTACCATTATTATTATTTACCACTATTATTGTATTTTACTTTATTTTCAATTATTAAAATGTTCTTATCTCAACATTCAAGTATTGCTTTGATTCTCCTCCCAATTCCACCAGGGTGGGAATAGAGGGAAGGTTGAGTAAACGGCTGCATGGTGCTTAATATTCAGCATTTTTAATACCACAACACAAACTTTTCTTCTTTTTGGTAGAAATATATTTTGCATTGAAAGAAAAGGAGGAAATTTATGGGAAGTTTCTGATCAGTATAACAATAACTCAGGCTAGAATTACTGATCTGCTTGTTTTAAAATGTCTGGGGGTTGGGATTTTTTGGTTCAGAAATAGAATATAATTAAATTATTTCTCTACATGAGTATCTAATTCTTTTCAGTCAATTGCACTCTTCCATCCCCCATCCACATAAGCAGCTACATATCATTTCCTTATTCCCCTGAAACTACAATCACCTGCCTCTGCAGGACTGAACTACCAGCACTGTTAAATGATTTAATACAGTTTCTCAATTACAGTTTAAAGATTGTCAAGTGTGGTATTTACCCACATTATGTGACTGGATTAGGTCATTTTCAGAATTTTCATCAAATCTCTTTGCACTAGTATTTTCTGACAATTTCCATTTTCAAGATCAATATAAATGGCATAAAATAAAATACAACATAATAAAGTAAAATAAATAAAATAATAAAAACACACAATGAGGGAGGAGGATAAGTTATAGACAATAGTAAAAGGAGTGATTAACAGGAGCAGTGATTCATAATGCTATGTTTTAGTGGTTTTACTGTGTAGAAGAAAAACACCGTAATTACATTAGCAGCAAACTAAAAATATTTTAGAATCTTTTAGAAGAGCAGTATTCAAACACCAAAACCACATAATGCTGCTCAGCTTAAAGTACTTCCCAGCAGAGATTAAGAAGAAAGATCAGGAGGCTGCAAAAATTGTCATGTACCCTTCATCGGAACAGTGATCCCTCTAAATAGTAACCAAGACTGCCACAGGACAACAGGCAGCCAAAAAAACACAGGAACCCCCCTGAAACCAAGCTGTGTAGGACTGTGTCATTGACACTGTTAAGAAGTAATTATAACTTCTAAAGGATATCATGCCTATTTTAACCCTTATTTCAGCATCTTCCCCTGACTCTCCAAGTGCATTGAGGACTATTATGATGCTTGCAATTTAATGCTTGTAACAAGCTGCTTACAGGCATAAGATCTTACAACACCCTGTGCTTACTCCCACCAGGGCTGCTAGGAATAGGCACAATTTGACCAGAAATAGGTAGTTCTTAATGTTAAAAACGGGGGTAAATAAAAAACCATATAGGATATTACTGTAGAACAGGTAGAGTTCATCCTGCAGATGTTTTTGTCCCTCTTTAAGCCTCAGGGATCATCCATTGCTGGAGACAGAACAGCAAGCTCACCGGAAAATGACAAGATCTTATTTTTCAGTAGAGATGTGCATTTTCAGTTCCACCTCTGTGTATTGGTGACATTATCATATTACTTGGGCTGTGTGCTTGTATTTTATGTCACTGAAACATCCTAACTGAATTACAGATTTACAATACACAGTCAGATGAACAGGATTTTAAATGCAACAGATCTATTCTTATTACTTAATTGTTAAGCCTTTTGGCAACTGATGCTTGTTGTATCCTGTGGGGTAG